>JAVYIG010010838.1:0-65775 GCA_035222895.1 Strongylocentrotus droebachiensis | reverse complement strand
GACGAAGATGTGATTTTGATGGTATAACTACTGAGTGACAAAGGTGTGATTTTGATGGTATATCTATTAGATGACGAAGATGTGAATTTGATGGTGTATCTACTGGATGACGAAGAATTGACTTTGATGGTGTATCTACTGGATGACGAAGATGTGAATTTGATGGTATGATATCACTACTGGATGACGAAGAATTGACTTTGATGGTGTATCTACTGGATGACGAAGGTGTGATTTTGATGTATAATATTACTACTGGATGAGGAAGAATTGACTTTCAATTGATAGTGTATCAACTTCATGACGAAGCGGTAATTTTGATTACACATCTACTGGTTGACGAAAAAGTAACTTTGATGGTGTATCTACTGGATGACAGGGTGTGATTTTGATGGTATATGTTTTTAAGTGGATGACGAAGCGGTGATTGTGATTAGATATCTGCTGGATGACGAAGAACTCATTTTGATAGTATATCTACTGGATGACGTAGAAGTTATGTTGATGGTATATCAACTAGATGAACAAGGGATTGATTGTGATTTGATGGTATAATTTTGTAAATAATTTCTATCAAATTATCTCCCCCTCATTCACATCCGTTCCCGTACCTCCCCCTCTCTCTCTCTTTCTCTCTCTCTCTTTCTCTTTGTTTCTCTCTTTCTCTCTCTCTCTCTTTCATTCTCTATCTCTATCATTTTCTCCATCTCGCTCTGATACCATATACCAGGTGAGATGGCCCGGGAGGCTGCCGCGGCTGGTGTAGATGGTATCATGGTATCGGCACATGGCGGACGACAACTCGACACAGCCATCGCACCGGTAAAATAGAAAAACTCTCACATTCATTTAAATCAGTTCATTGAATTGAACCGGTAAAAAAACAAAAATCTAAACGGGACTTGGATCGCACGAGTCCCCTTTAATATTAATTGCAATTTATAGAGGACCTTTTACATATGCACTAGATAGAAAAAGCTTTTCGTAAGTGGTATACCAGTACCTAATGTTCGCCTCAAATGTGCCTCCATAATGTGCTTGTGTGCCCCTTTAAAACTTTATATTCTCCAGAAATATGTGCTATGTGTTTGGTGTGAGAGATTTTCGAGTGTTAAATTAACACCTATGAATATATTTGCTCCAGTCTGTAAACGTACTTTTTTAAACTTAGTTACCTCATACCAGATGCTTATATCTGTCCACTACCACTGTCCTTTGTAGTTTTGACATTCGCTATCCCCTTTATTTATGATTTTATGTATCTACTTATTCATTTAATTTATAAATATTTCATGTATTTTTTATTTAAAAAAAAAATTACGTATGTATTTACTATATGTATATATATTTGTTTGTTTGTCTATTTGTTTTATTATTTTTTCTTTCAGTTGGATGCACTCCCCGAGGTAGTAGAAGCAGTCCGAGGCACCAATATCGAGGTCTATGTAGATGGAGGAGTACGGACGGGTACGGACATCATCAAAGCACTCGCCCTGGGCGCTCGGGCAGCATTCATCGGTCGGCCCGCTATCTATGGCATAGCGTGCGGGGTATGTAGGAAAAATAAAGGGGGGGGGGGGGGGGGGTCATCTAGATTGTCTTTAACAAAATATATATATGATAAAGCTCATCTATTCAAACAATATCATGCTCATTTGCTTTTTAGCAACGCGAGCCCCAACCTTCCATTTATCTTGGGGTGGGGGTCGAATTGATCGGACTACCCGAAATATTAAATTTCCTGACATAGCAGACTGTGGATTCTGACTATACGAGGTGCTAAAGAGGTTCGTCAATGGGAATTCTAGGAAGAAAATCAGTTTCTATAAATCTGAAACCATGAGTATATATAGCATCCATCAATCATTATGATCTAACATTTTGAATAATTTTAATTGCCTTTAAATCATTTAAATATCATGTAGCATCCGTGTCATACACTCATCAGTATTTGTTTTATTTTGAGTATATTAATAGTTTCTAAAGTATTTCAAAATAGCTTTACAGACTATTATTTGTCATTGTTCATTTTCTAGGGTGAAGAAGGGCTCACAGATCTTTTGGACATTTTGAAGAATGAGTTTAGCAGAGCTATGGCTTTATCAGGTTAGTCAAGACACTATGTAAGGGCATGCTATAACTTCAGCGATGAAAAGAAGTGTCTACACTACAATGTATTTCTTCAAAAATGAAGAAAGAAAAAAACTTGGCCTTTAAATAGTGTTGGCAATGTTTTTGCTCAGGCTGTAATAATGGTCAAAATATGTTAAAAGCCCGAGGTGGAAAAAAATTAAACTATTAATATTTTGTATTATAAGATGATGACGTGGATCTTAATCAAATGATTGGCTAAGAGCGTACAAAAAGGAGCTCTTAACCAGCGCAGCTGCATATATTTTGTATAAAAGCTGCGCTATATAAACTTATTATCACTATTATCATTATTATTACACGTGACCAGGCATTTATTTTGCCTAACACGTAATTTTGATAACGACCGTTCATTATCAGATGCTAAGGACCGGTCATTACCAAAATCATGTTATAAAACATCATTTTATAATAAGTAATACAAAATAATATTATAAAACAAATAATACACATCTTTTTGTTCGGGCATTAGTAAAATTACCCACACTTGGTACCTTAAAAACTGTCCAAACATCATCGGCTATCGCCTGGGGCGTTTTAGACTGTTCCAAAGGTACCTTGTGTGGGTCATTCTTACTAATGCCCTCACTGCTGTGTATTATTTGTATATTAATAAATAGGTCAGTTTGTGTCCTATTCTGAAGGTCTTCAAAATGTTTTATAAATGAACATAAAGTACACTGGAGATATTAAGTATGTTTTTTCGAGGGCTTAAAAACATATACTGGAAAATTTTACTACAATTACTCAGGACTACACACCCTCAAGAAACATTACCGAGAGTCTTTTTCAGGACTCCTCAATCCTCCCTCTCTCTCACATGGTGCATCTGCAAGCCTACTGTATACAATTACATTGTTGACGATTTTTATCCTCGATCATCCTTGCGTCATTTCCCACTTGGGCTGACTATTTTGCTGTTTATTTTGAATTTCCTTTTCGTTACATATATAACTACTAAATTATTCATATCCTTACCAAATTTTGAAATTTTTCAAGTAATACTTGAAGAAAAAAAATTCACATACTATGTGAAAAAATGATTTGTCCCGAATTATGTTTCTTAAGAATGTGATTTTTTTTTTAAAGATTACATCTAAAAGTATTCAAAAAGGCTCCAATTCAGCCAGTCCACCATTCTTGAGATACGAACAAAACATAAAACATCACGTTTAAAAGAGATATGAAACTGTAAGCAACAAGTTTTGACTGATTTTCTTCTTGTTTATTTTATCTTGTCTTTGTTAATTATGCAGGATGTGCGAAGGTAGAAGACATCGATAGATATCTGGTAAACCATCGATGCCCGTGTTGTGATTCAAAGCTTTAACATTTTTTGTTTCTCTTTACCTCTTCAGAGGAACTTTATTATTACATTTCAAAATACATATAGACTATTTACAAAACAAGTAAAATGAAATATATAAATTATATACAAGATCAACATAATTTCTTAAAAATGATCATCATAACATTTCTATTACTTTCTTAACTTCTTCATTATCCAAGTATCTTATATTTTCTTTGTAATAACATTTCGATCATGAAATAAAATTATTTATTAACCTCTTTGGATTGGTTGGTACTTCCCCAAAGTTCCGCTATACGTAATCTTTGTATATTACCAGTTGTGCATAATTTATCAAAAATTTAATTAAAGTAAATTTTCTGTTATATATTTTATATCCAATCAATAACATCTTCAAATCAATTTCAATTTCTATTTTAAAAATGAAATATATAATTCTTGAGATAATTTTCCGGAAAACTCTTAATTTCTTGCAACGAAATATAAAATGCTGAATAGTTTCTTTCTCACGATAAATTTCACATTCTTTAGACTGTATTATGCAGGATGTGTGAAAGTAGAAGACATCGATATATCACTGATAAATCATCGATGCCCGTGTTGTGATTCAAAGCTTTAATATTAACGAATTAATTATTTACATTTTGGAATCATACTTCTCATGTTGTCATTCACTCTATGTATGTTATCTATTTTGCTTACCCCATGGATGGGGTAAGCTGTGGATGATAATTAAATGCATCAACTTGAAAGTACTAGCGCCCAATAATATGGTGCTAATCGTGTAAAGAAAAGAGAAAGAGAGAGAGAGAGATAAGAAAAGACAAAAATCATTTCCTGAAATTCAATAATTTCCTCTTTCATTTTATTCTGAGTAAAATGGTCAAGACATGTATTGAAATAAAACATAAAGAGCAAATTAATGTAGAAGCAATCTGTACATGATAGTGTAAGTCAAATGACATTTATACTCGAATGTATGCACACTGACAAAGTTTCTGGACGTATCATTCCTAATAACCTCAATTACCTCGTTCAGATATGAATCGGTAAATTGCGGCCGATTTCTTTTTTAATTTTATTTCAATTTTGGTTATACCGTAACCCATGCAAGTATAATAATATTATACTTGCATGGGTTTATATGCTTCATATTTCTGTATCTTATAACACAGAGCACAGTGAATACACGTAGGACCTTAGTAACACGCAATCGCCATACATTTAATGCAAGTTTTTATTGTATTGCCACGGTTACCCATTCTTATCTGAACGAGCCTTTATAGCATAAGTATAATAAAAGCGTAATATAATCGAGTCCCAAGAAATACAGTACATACATGAATGACATAACTGCTTTGATTGTCTTAATTCTACTTCCTTCTTATGCCACGAAAATAGTACTGGGGAGTGTTTCACAAAGACTAAGATCGACTTTAAGTTAGACTTAACTATGGCAGGCTGTTCATGCCACTGTTTGCTCTCACCATTATGATCTTTAGATAAAAAAAAAATTCCTTCGATAATGAATTATCAAAAAATGTAAATTCTGTAGATTTGTAACCATGATTTGTACGTCCCTTTGAGAGACCAATGCCAGTAAACGGTGAGAGCAAACACTAGCATAAAAGGCCTGCCATATAAGTCCAACTTAAATTCGATCTTAGTCTGTGTGAAACACCCCCAAGGTTTGTTTGTTTCATACATTAGTTCATCAAAGTTACTATGTGAGGAATTAATATTGGTGTCATCTGCAAATAGTACAAAATGGAAAAAGTATGATGCATTACATATGTCATTAAAATACAGAATGAATAAGAGAGGGCCCAATATGGAGCCTTGAGGTAATCCACATTTGGACCTTGGAATATGAAGATCGACAATTGTTATAAAGAGTAAATAGACATCTATCAATCAAATAACTAAAAAACCAATCCCATGCTATGCCCCGAATTCCAAGATATGATAAACAAGAAACAAGGTAATAAAGTAATTGGCCTATAATTTGAAAATAAATGTTTGTCACCTTCTTTTGTACACAGGGATTATCTTACCCATTTTCATTTTATTAGGGACTTTACCAGAAAAAAACGATAAATTTACGATATGAACTAATGGTTCAGCTATTACATGAATATTTTTTTTTATTAAGTTTGAGCTAATAATATCAAAACCTGTACTATTAGAACTTATAAGCTTTTTTACAATATTGATAATTTCATTTGCATTTGTTGGATATAAAAATACTGATTTATTACAAGGATTCCTTAAGTATGATTTAAAATGAGGATTGAGCTTGATTGACTCAGTTTTGCTTGAGCCAGTAAGGCAATACTAGAAAAAGTAGTCATTGAACCTTTCAATGATTTCTTCATCTCTTTCTATTAAAATCCCATTTTTCGTTTAAAAAAAAAGGAAAATCTGATTTTCTATTGTTACCAATTAGATCGTTTATAATTTTCCATACTTTTGCATGATTATTTTTGTTTAGAAAAAAAAACGCTCCTCAGTGAACATAACCAGTGTTTTTTGCTTTGTTTTATTTTATTCATATTTGGGAAAGGGTGATTTTATAGCATTTTTTCTTCTGATTTGTGCCCCCTCCCCCCCCCCCTGCCTTTTGTAATCAGTCCTGGATAATGCAAAGCCGCCACTCAACCAGTTACTGGGAGAACGGGAGACACCATTATTTAGAAACATTTAGAAACAGTATGATTTAAGGCAGTGAAGCGCTAGTGCCTGAATACCCACATCATTGATCAACTAGGTGCCAGAATTAGAATATCTCTTTTGACAGCGAGGTGCCCGAATATCGTCACATTCGGGCAGGGAAATGCCCGAAAATATCTTACATTTGTTGAAATGGAAATTGCATTTTTACAACGCTCGTTTGCTTTACTCGCTCAAACAACGAGATACCCGAATATCCTTATATTCGTGGATCAAGGTGACTGAATATATAACTATCATTATTCATCTAATAGACTGCGAGCTGCCCGCATGCATAATATCTTATCTAATATGTTTTGTTTACAAAATAGCATTTTTACCACACTAAAAAATTAATGTACTCTTCTTTTATGTTAACAAAATGTGTCCGTACGTGTGCACATGACACTTGACGTGGACCACAGTGATGGAAAATGAATCTTCTGTAATGAATTTGGAAGATGGAATGAAATGATATAATCGTAAGCTTTGATCAGATGAAAAAGGGTATAGTGAATTCATTCTGATTTTTAAAAAAAATGAAAATAATGCCTTCGAGACGTGAAATTTAAGTTCCCACTTTTATACTAAATAATCAACGATAATTTGCTCATTTTGAAAGGACATACTGTTTGATGCGAGACTTTTTATTCCTCAAAAGGGCGCCGCGACTTAAAAAAGGTTGAAAAACGCAGGACTTTATACAACGAAGGCTAAATCTATAGATCTATACCACACACAACAGCGGAAACAGAACTGAGCAGCGATGGATAACTGCAAACAAAATTGAAAAAGGGTAGTGAATTCATTCTGACTTATAATGCCTGTACGAGGTGAAATTTGATTTCCCTCTTTTATACTAAATAATGAACAATAACTGTTTGATGCGAAACTTTTTATTTTCAAAGGGGTGCCGCGACTTTAAAAAAGGTTGAAAAAACGCTGGACTTTATACAGCGAAGGCTAAATCTATAGATCTATACCGTGACCACACACAACAGCGGAAACAGTCTAACTGAGCGATGGATAACTGCGAAAGAGGTTGCATTAAAGGGCAAAGGGCAGAGCTGAATGGTAATCCTGACAACCATAATATCGTGTGCGCTTACAACCAGGGAAACAACATCAAGCTGAAAATCATGGCCTCCAAGAAGAGGATTTGTTTGGACGACTTTGAGAAAGAAGCTAAAGGATGCCTCGACCCAATGTTGAGGAATTTCTACCGGGGCGGGGCCGATGAAGAAGTCACTCTCCGAGACAGTCACGCTGCATATTTGAGGTAGGTGGGTGGGTAATATCAGGGATACCTCCTCCCTGGTAATATGGTGGGGCCTAGTGCTCCCATGTTTGCTCCGCCGGGGTTCGTTTTGTCAAACTTTAGGGTTAACTAATAATAATAATAATAGCTCGTTCTTATATAGCGCTTTTTAGGACCGAAGGCCCTCTCAAAGCGCTTTACAGATAAGTTTATTATTACCCCGGTCATTTGATTCAGGCTTACTTGCACACAATGTATGCACATTCTCCACTCCCTGGGGAGCATTCCAGCCAGGCGTCATTTTTACAAGCGCACACTTGCTAATCTAACCACATTAGCTTTAACTAGGGAAGGGATATAAATTATATTAGGATGTATAGGGTTAAGGTAAGGCTTGGCTTTTAAACAGTAATTTATGTAGGCCAATCATGCATATAGGCGTAGGGCAAGCCTTAATGTTTGTCCTACCTAGCAACAACTTAATGATGCAATCCGCATTCTGACTATTGATATACAGTAAATGAAATGAATGAATGAAAATGAAATGATTTGTAACGGATGAATGAAAAAATTCGTATCGAGGCACTTCACCTCAATAATATCATGCTTTAATGTTGAATACATTAAGAAAATGGCCTATTTGATTGTGCTACGAAAATGGAACATTTTGTCGACGGGTACCGTAAACATGTAAAGCAAATAATTGTCTTGGTCTTGGTGAAGGGTACAGTGATCAAGCTATATGTATTTATCATCATCCACGTATAGAGCTGTATGCATAAATATGGCTTACTGTGTATTGTGCATTTGTGGTTTGGTGGATAATTCTCCGGACTTTAGACCGCAAGGTACGGGATTCGAATTTCAATCTACATTTGCCGCACTCGACCCAGGTGGGGTAAATGGGTGCCAGCATTATTCCTTAAAATGATAGACTGTCGTAATAGCAGCCATTCTAAAGCCGAAGTAATAATAATATTGTGGAGCGCCAGGAATATCAAGTCTGACAGACATGTGCGCTATTCAAGAACCCACTAGTATTATAATTATTAACAGCCAATTATTCGTGACTGACTGTATCATGCTTTGGAAACTTCTGCATTGATTTATCGTGCAAAGGCCCAGCATATTCTTTCAATGCAGAGTAACATTATAGTTTAGAAACGGGGGGGGGGGCATGCCCTGTGCCCCATCTCCGCAGGCACGTAGCCAGAGATTGATGTTTTTTTTTTGGGGGGGCACATACATGTAATCGATCGAGGTCAAAAAAGGGGTCTAAAAAAGTTCAACCGATCTTGGAAAAAAAAATTGGGGGGCACATGCTTTACAGATAAGTTTATTATTACCCCGGTCATTTGATTCAGGCTTACTTGCACACAATGTATGCACATTCTCCACTCCCTGGGGAGCATTCCAGCCAGGCGTCATTTTTACAAGCGCACACTTGCTAATCTAACCACATTAGCTTTAACTAGGGAAGGGATATAAATTATATTAGGATGTATAGGGTTAAGGTAAGGCTTGGCTTTTAAACAGTAATTTATGTAGGCCAATCATGCATATAGGCGTAGGGCAAGCCTTAATGTTTGTCCTACCTAGCAACAACTTAATGATGCAATCCGCATTCTGACTATTGATATACAGTAAATGAAATGAATGAATGAAAATGAAATGATTTGTAACGGATGAATGAAAAAATTCGTATCGAGGCACTTCACCTCAATAATATCATGCTTTAATGTTGAATACATTAAGAAAATGGCCTATTTGATTGTGCTACGAAAATGGAACATTTTGTCGACGGGTACCGTAAACATGTAAAGCAAATAATTGTCTTGGTCTTGGTGAAGGGTACAGTGATCAAGCTATATGTATTTATCATCATCCACGTATAGAGCTGTATGCATAAATATGGCTTACTGTGTATTGTGCATTTGTGGTTTGGTGGATAATTCTCCGGACTTTAGACCGCAAGGTACGGGATTCGAATTTCAATCTACATTTGCCGCACTCGACCCAGGTGGGGTAAATGGGTGCCAGCATTATTCCTTAAAATGATAGACTGTCGTAATAGCAGCCATTCTAAAGCCGAAGTAATAATAATATTGTGGAGCGCCAGGAATATCAAGTCTGACAGACATGTGCGCTATTCAAGAACCCACTAGTATTATAATTATTAACAGCCAATTATTCGTGACTGACTGTATCATGCTTTGGAAACTTCTGCATTGATTTATCGTGCAAAGGCCCAGCATATTCTTTCAATGCAGAGTAACATTATAGTTTAGAAACGGGGGGGGGGGGGCATGCCCTGTGCCCCATCTCCGCAGGCACGTAGCCAGAGATTGATGTTTTTTTTTTGGGGGGGCACATACATGTAATCGATCGAGGTCAAAAAAGGGGTCTAAAAAAGTTCAACCGATCTTGGAAAAAAAAATTGGGGGGCACATGCTTTACAGATAAGTTTATTATTACCCCGGTCATTTGATTCAGGCTTACTTGCACACAATGTATGCACATTCTCCACTCCCTGGGGAGCATTCCAGCCAGGCGTCATTTTTACAAGCGCACACTTGCTAATCTAACCACATTAGCTTTAACTAGGGAAGGGATATAAATTATATTAGGATGTATAGGGTTAAGGTAAGGCTTGGCTTTTAAACAGTAATTTATGTAGGCCAATCATGCATATAGGCGTAGGGCAAGCCTTAATGTTTGTCCTACCTAGCAACAACTTAATGATGCAATCCGCATTCTGACTATTGATATACAGTAAATGAAATGAATGAATGAAAATGAAATGATTTGTAACGGATGAATGAAAAAATTCGTATCGAGGCACTTCACCTCAATAATATCATGCTTTAATGTTGAATACATTAAGAAAATGGCCTATTTGATTGTGCTACGAAAATGGAACATTTTGTCGACGGGTACCGTAAACATGTAAAGCAAATAATTGTCTTGGTCTTGGTGAAGGGTACAGTGATCAAGCTATATGTATTTATCATCATCCACGTATAGAGCTGTATGCATAAATATGGCTTACTGTGTATTGTGCATTTGTGGTTTGGTGGATAATTCAATCTACATTTGCCGCACTCGACCCAGGTGGGGTAAATGGGTGCCAGCATTATTCCTTAAAATGATAGACTGTCGTAATAGCAGCCATTCTAAAGCCGAAGTAATAATAATATTGTGGAGCGCCAGGAATATCAAGTCTGACAGACATGTGCGCTATTCAAGAACCCACTAGTATTATAATTATTAACAGCCAATTATTCGTGACTGACTGTATCATGCTTTGGAAACTTCTGCATTGATTTATCGTGCAAAGGCCCAGCATATTCTTTCAATGCAGAGTAACATTATAGTTTAGAAACGGGGGGGGGGGGGGGCATGCCCTGTGCCCCATCTCCGCAGGCACGTAGCCAGAGATTGATGTTTTTTTTGGGGGGGGGGGCACATACATGTAATCGATCGAGGTCAAAAAAGGGGTCTAAAAAAGTTCAACCGATCTTGGAAAAAAAAATTGGGGGGCACATGCTTTACAGATAAGTTTATTATTACCCCGGTCATTTGATTCAGGCTTACTTGCACACAATGTATGCCCCCCGTGCCCCCCCCCCCCCCCGTGGCTATGTGCCTGAATCTCCGTAACTAGTACGACATCGTGTCGAAGCACTATCATTCGTTTCTCTAATTCCTTGATCTTCCCACTCTTTTGACTCAGTGTTTATTTTCGCCACTCGATTGGGAGCAAGTACCCCCCCCCCCCACCCCTGGATCTACGCCACCAAGTCGAAACACTGACCAACATTAGCTTCTCTCGTTCCTCCATCATGCCATTGTAGGTACCGTCTGAGGCCAAAGGTCTTACGTGACGTCTCCAAGAGAGACCTTTCGACCACCATCTTAGGTCACAGGGTCTCCTTCCCTTGCGGCATCTCACCCACCGCCTTCCACAAGGGAGCGCATCCAGATGGAGAAATCGCTACAACGAGAGGTAATGAATAAGATATGGTCTTATGTACCCAGTACCAGGATAGTCATATTGGTATTAACACTGTTTCTTTTTGTGGGCCCTGCAATATAATTAATTTTTCACAGCATTGTTAGGTTATATGCTGTCAAAAATTTAACCATCAGCTCGAATTACAAGATGTGAAGTAAAAAAAAAGAAAAAAAAAGAGGGAAAATCAAGGGTTGTACTGCATGAATTTAAGATTTATATCTGAAATGTGCGTCGATGGTGCGCCCCCCCCCCCTCCCCCTTTCATCAAATTTGATATTTTCTGGGAAGAACGTTCCCGTCCCCCTTTTGGGGCTGGGGAGGGACGACGATATCCCCGAAATATTTTTCACGGGGGTGTTACAGTGTCGGGAGGGAAACATCATATTATTCAAGCTCACCTCCCATCCCACCCCACCCTCCCGAAAGGCCATTGGGGACTCCCGAATGGATTGATGTTTCCTGGAAGAAGAAAAAAACGCCGAGAAAACTGTTGCCTCTTCCCCCTCCCCCATAATAACAATCCTGAATCTACCCCTGCGCGAGTGAGAATAAAGCACTAACCCATGCCATGAATAAATGTACCCAAACATCAACTCTGCATGAATCGTTATGTCAAAATCTTTATCTAGGTTAGGTACAGACGCAGTGTGAAAATAAAAACATTAAAAACACTTGGTTCTAACGCTTTTACTGGTTAATTTCTTTTTGAACAGGAAATCACGTTCGTTAAACGCCGATTACATTTTATACTGAAGCGATAAGATAAAAATGTTGTCTTGTACACTCTGCCTCTGTTATATCGGGCCGGCTGTGTCTGGGTTGAAATGTCTATTTTTAGTAGAATAATTTCGTGATGAAAAAAATAGACAAGAACCTCCCACTAAAAGCATAATGATATTTTTTTTCTGGAGTCCACTCTCCTGTCAGTATTAGGTAAAATCTGATGAACTCCTATCATTTCCGTAAAAGTCAATGAGGAAAAAAAAACAAAAAAAAAAGTTACCGGTAATATTTTTGTTTCACCAATGATATTTTGATATTTGCGCGCGTGTTTTTTTTTTTTTTTTTTTTTTTTTTTGTTGGTAATATGTAGCTGCTGCAGCCACTGGTGTGTTCATGTCTTTAAGCTGTGGAGCAAACGTTACGATCGAAGACATAGCCGACTCGGCACCGGGAGGACTGCGGATGATGCAGACATACATCTACAAGAATCCGAAAATCACAGAACTTTTCTTGAGGCGGGCCGAGAAAGCTGGCTTCAAAGGTAAGAGAAAGTCAAGTGTAACCCTTTTAAGACAAGTTTAGAAAATTATCTGAGTCTAAAACTTAAGGAGTTAGGTAGCAGTTTTCATCTGTTATTGCTGCCAAACATGGACAAACTATAGGCAACATTTTTGATAGCTTGAATTGTCTCCATTTAATTCATAAACCTGTACTTTGCATAGCAATAACCATTGCAAATATGTTTTGAGTACCCAATAAAAAAGGGGACCACTTTAGCAAGGGACAGATATGTATTATAATAAATAATGATAAATAAACCATTTTAAAAGAAGGAGGGGGACACAAGTCCGGAATAATATGCAATTAAGGGAACGTTATGTAATTTAGAGGTGGTATAATTTATATCGTCGTAAATTTGAGGTGGAGGAATGGGTACAGATCGAGATGCCCATTTCCACTTTCTACACTCCCCCCCCCCCCTTCCCCAAATGGAGAGAGACAAGGAAGAAATGAAAGGGGGGGGGCAAATGGAAAGTAAAAATAAGATAATATATACGACCTTCAAGCCTAAGTACATACATGTACATATCAAACGAATCTCAAAGAAAAGGAATAGTGAAAGAAAGTTTTTTTTGAGGGTGTCGGCAGCGTGACAGCATGAAACGCTCACAACTTAACTGCTTATTGCTTACACCGCATTTATCGAAATGTCAAATTTATCAGTTTTGTGTTTCTCTGCCCTAAAGTATGGACCGATTATATTGTTAAAGCCATTGTTTACTCGTTAACTTACGCGTGTTATTTTGCTATGCAAATATTCACATTTGTCGAGTTTGCTTTGTAAAATAGAGAATCCTATGGAAGGGAGGAAATCTGTGCCACTCGTTTTTATATCCCTATTCTTTTTCCGTATTCCACAGCTTTGTTAGTAACCGTCGACTTCGCTACCTACGGGTATCGCAGAAACGAAAAGGAGTTTGATCTATATGAATCAGTGCGAAAAAATCCTGCTTATCATCCACTAAAGTAAGAGTAACCGACACACCGATAGTATAATATTCAAGTTGTACACATTTTATTTAACATTATCATTGTTATCAAAATATATTCATCATCTAAATTCATGATCATTATCACGATCATTGTCACCAACTCCACTATGACGGTCATGATCATAATCATCATAATAATAATCATCACCATCGTCGTCGTCATCATCATCATCATCGATCTCCTCCCGGTATCGCTGAGTTTGTTGCTGACAGGCCGTTCTTCTTTATGTGTGACAAAGGGATCATATCTACCCTCCCCATTACAGTCTATTCCATAATTTCATGTTCATTCTTAACTTTAAACCATGTAAAATGTATTATAATATTGAATGTTGAATTGTATATCTGATTTCTTGTCAAAATTACTGTTCTGTTGGAAATGAAAATAAAACTGAAACTGAAACTGAAACTATTCTTTCTCAATAAACAAAATTTTGCATGCGTGAAAAAAATTAGAAAAAAATAGTAGCGATCATGTTCTATAAACAAGAATGTATAATGTATATAGTTTTCCTCCTGTGACTGAAGATGTGTTAACATGGAGATGATGAAAGAAGGTGCCGACCAAGCCAGAGCAGCCGGGGACACGCTCCTCTGGGACTACAATGATAACAAAAATGATGCAGCTACTTGGGACAACGTCCGATGGCTCAAGAAAATATCCTCCATCCCCATCGTCGTCAAAGGGATACTAACAGGTATGTCATTCCTTCTTGAACGAGATTTTTGGAGGGGGCTATGAATACGCATGCAACGTGGATTGACTTAGAGTAATTTTACGAGGTCAGAATCTATACCTGTTACGTCATGCATAAATCTTGCAGACAATTTCTAAAGAAAATTTGGACACGCGTAATCCGCTCTGGATGCGCGATAGCTCAGTCGGTAGAGCAGTGGTCTCGTTATCCGGTGACCCGGGTTCGAAACCAAGTCGATACGCTAGTGCCCTTTGGTAAGGCATTAATCCTCATTACCAGGTCCCTCGGAGAGGACCTAAAGCCGTCGGTCTTCTGGTTGCTTACTAACAAGCATTTATTGCTTTCTTAGCTGTCAGGTAAAATAACCACCACTATCATCATCACTCTGCAGCTTCATAAAAAAAATTGACGCGTCCACATGTCATGACTGGATAAAAATAGTACATGGTTGAAGTGATTTTGATGGTATACCTACTGGATGACGAAGAAGTGATTTTGAGGGTACAGTATAACTACTGGATGACGAACAAGTAACTTTGATGGTGTATCTACTGGATGACGAAGCGGTGATCGTGATGAGATATCTACTAGATGACGAAGATGTGACTTTGATGGTATATCTACTGGGTGATAAAGGGGTGATTGCGATGGTATACCTACTGGATGACGAAGAAGTGATTTTGAGGGTACAGTTTAACTACTGGATGACGAACAAGTAACTTTGATGGTGTATCTACTGGATGACGAAGCGGTGATCGTGATGAGATATCTACTAGATGACGAAGATGTGACTTTGATGGTATATCTACTGGATGACGAAAAAGTGATTTGATGTTATATCTACCGAACGACGAAGAAGTAATTTTGATTATACATCTACTGGATGACGAAGGTGTGATTTTGACGGTTTATCTACTGAATGACGAAGATTTGACTTTGATGGTATATCTACTGGATGACGAAGGTGTGATTTTGATGGTATATCTATTAGATGACGAAGATGTGATTTTGGTGGTATGATATCACTACTGGATGACGAAGAATTGACTTTGATGGTGTATCTACTGGATGACGAAGGTGTAATTTTGATGGTATATCTATTAGATGACGAAGATGTGATTTTGATGGTATGATATCACTACTGGATGACGAAGAATTGACTTTGATGGTGTATGTATTGGATGACGAAGGTGTGACTTTGATTATACATCTACTGGATGACGAAGGTGTGATTTTGATGGTATGATATCACTACTGGATGACGAAGAATTGACTTTGATGGTGTATCTACTGGATGACGAAGGTGTGATTTTGATGGTATATTTATTAGATGACGAAGATGTGATTTTGATGGTATGATATCACTACTGGATGACGAAGAATTGGCTTTGATGGTGTATCTACTGGATGACGAAGGTGTGATTTTGATGGTATATCTATTAGATGACGAAGATGTGATTTTGATGGTATAATATTACTACTGGATGACGAAGAATTGACTTTCAATTGATAGTGTATCAACTTGATTCGAAGCGGTAATTTTGATTACACATCTACTGGTTGACGAAAAAGTAACTTTGCGGATGGTGTATCTACTGGGAGACGAAAATGTGATTTTGGTGGTATATGTTTTTAAGTGGATGACGAAGCGGTGATTGTGATTAGATATCTACTGGATGACGTAGAAGTTATGTTGATGGTATATCAGCTAGATGACCAAGAGATTGATTGTGATTTGATGGTATAATTTTAAAAATAATTTCCATCAAATTATCTCCCCCTTTTTCTCCTACTCCTACTCAATTCCCGTACCTCCCCCTCTCCCTCTCTCGCTTTTTCTTTCTTTCTCTCTCTCTCTCTCTCTCTTTCGTTCTCTATCTCTATCATTTTCTCCCTTTCGCTCTGCACCATATACCAGGTGAGATGGCCCGGGAGGCTGCCGGGGCTGGTGTAGATGGTATCATGGTATCGGCACATGGCGGACGACAACTCGACACAGCTATCGCACCGGTAAAATCAAATACCTACAAATTAATTCAATTCCATTTATCGAGCTAAACCGGTAAAGAAAAAATTCTAAAAGGGTCTTGGGCCGCACGAGCCCTCTTTAATATTAATTGCAATTTAGGACCTTTTCCATATGCACTAGATACAAAATACTTTTCCAGTACCTAATGTATACTCCAAATGTGCCTCAACAATGTTCTTTAGTGCGCCTTTAAAATTGTTTGACCCCCAAATTCTCCAGAAATTGATATGTGTTTGCTTGTGAGAGATTCTGGGGTGTTAAATTAACACATATGAATACATGTATATTTGCTCCTGTCTACAAACGTTACTTTTTGAAACTGTGTTCCCTCATATCAGATGCTTAATTCTGTCCACTACCACTGTCCTATGTTGCTTTGATATTCACTTTCACCTGGTTATTTAAGATTTTATTCATCTATTTATAGATATATCTATTTATTTATCTATTTATAGATATATCTATTTATTTATCTATTAATCTACTCATTTATTTTAAATTCATTTATTTATTTATTCATTTACATATTCACCTATTTATTGATTGATTTATACATTTACTTATTAATAAATTAATTCGTTTACTTGTTTGGTTTGTTTCTTTGTCTATTTGTATTTTTATTTATTATTTTTCTTTCAGTTGGATGCACTCCCCGAGGTAGTAGAAGCAGTACGTGGTACCGATATTGAGGTCTATGTAGATGGAGGAGTACGGACTGGGACGGACATAATCAAAGCACTCGCCCTGGGCGCTCGGGCAGCATTCATCGGTCGGCCCGCTATCTATGGCATAGCGTGTGGGGTATGTAGGAGAAATAGGGGGGGGGGGTTCATCTAGATTGTCTTTTTTTATAAATATATGATAAAGCTCAACTATTCAAACAATATCATGCTCATTTTCTTTTTAGCAATTCGAGCCCCAACCTTTATCTTGGGGTGGGGGTCGAGTTGCAGGTTTTATTGATTGCTCTGACAACCCGAAAGATAAGATTGCCCTCGATAAATTCCTCACATAGCAGCAATGTGGATTCTGACTTTACGAGTTAATACATTTAAATATTTTGTAGCATCCGTACCATGTACTCATCATTATTTGTTTTATGTTGAGTGTATTAATAGTTTCTAATGGTATTTCAAAATAAATTGACCGAATTTCATTAATTTTGTCAATATTCATTTTCTAGGGAGAAGAAGGGCTCAAAGATCTCTTGGACCTATTAAAGAATGAGTTTAGCAGAGCTATGGCTTTATCAGGTTAGTCAAGACACTATGTAAGTGCATGCTATAACTTCAGCGATGAAAAGAAGTGTCTACACTACAATGTATTTCTTCAAAAATGAAGAAAGAAAAAACTTGGCCCTTAAATAGGGTTGGCAATGTTTTTGCTCAGGCTTTAATAATGGTCAAAATATGTTAAAAGGCCCGAGGTGGAAAGAAATTAAACTATTAATATTTTGTATTATAAGATGACGTGGATCTTAATCAAATGATTGGCTAAGAGCGTACAAAAAGGAGCTCTTAACCAGCGCAGCTGCATATATTTTGTATAAAAGCTGCGCTATATAAACTTATTATCATTATTATCATTATTATTACACGTGACCAGGCATTTATTTTGCCTAACACGTAATTTTGATAACGACCGTTCATTATCAAATGCTAATGACCGGTCATTACCAAAATCATGTTATAAAACATCATTTTATAATAAGTAATACAAAATAATATTATAAAACAAATAATACACATCTTTTTGTTCGGGCATTAGTAAAATTACCCACACTAGGTACCTTAAAAACTGTCCAAACATCATCGGCTATCGCCTGGGGCGTTTTAGACTGTTCCAAATGTACCTTGTGTGGGTAATTCTTTCTAATGCCCTCACTGCTGTGTATTATTTGTATATTAATAAATGGGTCAGTTTGTGTCCTCTTCTGGAAGTCTTTAAAATGTTTTTATAGTAGCACATTCAGTACACTGGAGACATAACGTATGTTTTTTCGACGGCTTAAAAACATATACTGGAAAATTTCACCTCCGATCACCCGTGCGTCATTTCCCACTTGGCTTAGCTGTTTATTTTTAATTTCCTTTTCGTTACATATCTAAAAACTATATTATTCAGATCCTTACCAAGTTTTGAAATTGTTCAAGTATGTGAAAAGTATTAAAAAGGGCTCCAATTCAACCAGTTTACCTTTCATTCTTTAGTTACGAAAAACATCACGTTTACAAGAGATGTGAAATTATCAGTAACAAGTTTTGACTGATTTTCTCCTTGTTTATTTTATCTTGTCTTTGTTAATGCAGGATGTGCGAAAGTAGAAGACATCGATAGATCACTGGTAAATCATCGATGCCCGTGTTGTGATTCAAAGCTTTAATATTAACGAATTAATTATTTACATTTTGGAATCATACTTCTCATGTTGTCATTCACTCTTTGTATGTTGTCTACTTTGCTTACCTCAGTTGTTAATATATCGGGCAAGCTGTTGTGTAATTGATTCAACTGTATTTGAGAATTATGTGCATCAAATTGATTATACTAGCTTCCAATAATATGGTGTTAATCGTGTAAAGAAAAGAGAAAGAGAGAGAGAGATATATAAGAGAAGAAAAAATCACTTCCTTCAATTCAATAATTCCTTCTTTCAAATTTTATTCTGATTAAAATGGTCAAAACATTGAGAAAAAAACATGGAGAGCAAACTTAGAAGCAAGCTGTACATGATATTGTAAGTCAAATGACATTTATAGAATAATTTATTCACACTGACAAAGTTTCTGGACGTATCATTCCCTATAACCTGAATTACCTCTTTCAGATATGAATCGTTAAATCGCGGCCGATTTCTTTTTTAATTTTATTTCAATTTTTGTTATGACCCAAGTATATTATGCTTCATACTTCTGTATCTTATTACACAGAGCTCAGTGAATACACGTAGGACCTTTGTTATACGCACTTGTCATTCATTTAATTTATGTTTTTATTTCATTGCCACGGTTACCCATTCTTATCTGAACGAGCCTTTATAGCATAAGTAAAATAAAAGCGTAATACAATCGAGTCCCAATGAATACAGTATATACATGAATGTAATAACTGCTATGTTTGTCTTAATTCTACTTCCTTTTTATGCCACAAAAATAGTACTGTAGAGTGTGTCACATAGACTAAGATCGACTTTAGATTGGACTTAACTATGGCAGGCTGTTCATGCCACTGTTTGCTCTCACCATTATGATCTTTAGATAATATCTTTTCCTTTAATAATGAATTATCAAAAAATGTAAGTTCTCTAGATTTGTGACCATGATTTGTTGAGAGATCAATGTCAGTAAACGGTGAGAGCAAACAGTGGCATGAACAGCCTGCCATATAAGTCCAACTTAAATTCGATCTTAGTCTGTGTGAAACACCCCCAAGGTTTGTTTGCTTTCTGGTAAGTTGGTTCCACTTGAATGAGTAAATACAGCATTCTTTAATAGTACTATTCTTTATTAGATTGTAAATTCGTAACTAATTACATTTGAACAAGAAAAGGAGGACAACAAAAAGTATACACTTCAAAGTAAGAGGCCTATTGTATATACATGTCAGATTAAAAAAAAAAAATACTACATGTCTATATGTATCAAAACAAAAGAATCATTAAACACATACACACGCAAACGCACGCACACACCATCTAGGAGAGAATCATTGACAAGCATGAACTATCATGAAATAAATTGAGTTAAGTATTACAATAAACACAAGTATAAATAATTATTTTTTTAAGTTTAGCTTTAAACGAAGAAATGGTTGGACATGAATAAAGAGTATTATAAAGATTACATTAGAAGTTGCTATGGGAAAATGGAAATTATTTGATGAGCGAGTATTGTACTGATGGTATGCATAGTTGTATTGAAAAAGATTTATCATATTATTAGGAGCATTTTCTATATTTAACAGCTTGCATTGGTTTCATACAATAGTTCATCAAAGTAACTATGTGATGAAATAATATTGGTGTCATCTGCAAAAAGTAAAAACTGGAAAAAGTATGATGCAGTACATATGTCATTAACATACAGAATGAATAAGAGAGGGCCCAATATGGAGCCTTGAGGTACTCCACACTGGATTTTGGAATATGATGATTGACAATTGTTATAAAGAGTAAATAGACATATATCATTCAAATAACTAAAAAACCGATCCCATGCTATGCCCCGAATTCCAAGATATGATAACTTATGCAAAAGAAAGTTATGGTCAATAACATCGAAATCTTTAGTTAAATAAAGAAAGATGCCAAAAGAATGGAAATTATTTTGGAAGGAATTTAGCGAATTACATTGTGTAAAAATCAATAAGGGCATGATCACACTAGTGGTCTGGTCTAAAACCATATTGAGCGTTATTTGATAATTCATGTTTATTCAAATGGGAAATTGTTCTATTATATAAAAAAAAAATCCGATATTTTCGAGAAACAAGGTAATAAAGTAATGGGCCTACGATTTGAAAATCAATGTTTGTCGCCTTTTTTGTACACAGGAATTATCTTACCAATTTTCATTTTATTATGGGACTTCCAGAACAAAAAGATAAGTTAACGATATGAACTAATGGTTCAGCTATTACATGAATAACTTTATTAAGTTTCTTTATTAAGTTTGAGCTAATATTATAAAAAACTGTACTATAAGTACATTTCGACCACGCTGCGCCATTCTGCCCATCCTCCCAGAAGTATTTCTTTGGTACAAGTGCATATTACCGAAAATTCTCGTCCAAGTAGTTCATAGATGGCGTAGCCTCCGTGTGTTTCATGACCCTAACCCTCAGCAAAGGAAGGAAGCGACAAAGAGGCGGTTGTATGGATTATTGGATTTAGGTTATTTTATTCAAGCTTTTCGTAAATATACAATATTGCACGATATATTTTCCATTTAAAGTAAGGAAGTTATATTTTCAAGATTTTAAGCCAAATAAGATACGATTTTATGATCGTAGGGCATAATGCCTAATGCCGTCCCATGTATTATGCCTTTTTAAAGGTATATTTTTCTGTTTAGCTTTGATGACTATATAGAGACATCCCCATAATCTAGCTAATATATTTACCCCATTCCAATGTTGACCAAAATGAAAAAACGAAAACCTAACACACACATAATCCTATCGAATTTGTCCCCCTTGTGGGAAATCTGCCCCCCCCCCCTCAACTGAGAGTCAAACTTATGAAAATTTACTTTGGTGACAAGACGCTTTATTTTACAAGGAAACCACCTTAGCCCCCCCCCCCGAAAAATAATATATATGTCCGACATCTGAATGTTCGAGTCGTCATCATATAAAAGTTGGCGGGGGTGGGGTTGGAGGGGGGGGGGGGGGGCTGGGAATAATTCATAATTCAATTCAAATTCAAATTCGATTGATTAAATTTTTCATTTTTTATAACATTGGATAACAAATTTCAAAATTATTGTGTAATAGATAAGGCTATAAATTGAGTGTGAGAGGAAAGATGACAATAACCAGGAATGACAAAAATTAACCTTCTCAGTACTGCGTCATTTCTGCATGTCTCTTTTGGAATATACCGGGGATAAGAATAAATTATTTTACTAGTAATACTTTCTACAATTTGTTTTTCTTCTTTTCTCTTTTTTATTTTAAAATAAAAAGGAAAAAGAAAAAGAAGAAAGATTTACAACATGACAGTAAAACAATATATATATATATACACTGTCGCTCATATAGTTGGAATATTTTTTTTTTATCCCAATTTATGGATTTTTTTTGACAATGATTTATTCCTAATAGATCTAGATAATAGTATACATGCTCAGATTTTATTGAATAACAATTCGCCGGTGTTTGTTTTTGCGTGACTGCTAAAGCATGTGTATGCTACTATGCTTATCGACTAGGGGACCTACGCCCTTAAGTCATGAATGACAGTAATAAGGATTAATGCACCACAAAAGGGCACTATAATATGGCACATCGACACGGTCTTGATCCTGGGGCCTCACAGTTACGAGACCATTGCTTTGCCACTGAACCATGACTGTACGCAGTGGGGGCTAGGGTAGGGGGCAGTTCCCACAAATTAAAAAAACAAAGAAAATACAATAAATTATCAATAATTCATTGCATTTTACACCGGTCCACAACATAACAAATCCTCTGTACGGCCATGCATTATTATGGCTCAAGGCATGGGCTCTCTGGAGTAACATCTCCATCAGCGATTACAGTTACAGTTACAATATGTGGGCTACACCAGTTTCGAGTAGAATACTTTAGACACTTGATGTATGAACACAATGATCTCTTCATCCATATGAGCACAAACTTGTTACAGTAAAAAAAAAAATGCGAGTGTATCATTTGCGTTAGTAAGCTTCCAATAAGCGATTATCTTCATCACCATGAAGCGGCACTTAAAGGGAGTGGGTAGTCAGTTTCCATGTGCAGAAGGCCATAATTCGCTGACACCAGACTTGGTGGAAATACCATTAATGGGAGTACAAATCTGCACACAGCAAACCCGTTGGCCCGTCAAGAATTACCCCCTAGTCTCTCCGAGCATGCTCGAAGATTCTTCGGGCGAAGGAAAAGCAAAGCATTACATAAGGTCTAATGGTCATAAAACTCAAGGCTAACCCTGGTGATTGACAACACCTGTTATTGGGTAAACACCCGAACGGTGTCGAATTCCCCATGAGAGCTGACTACTCTGTGACTTTAAACTGGAAGAAGAATACACTGCACCGTAAACTGCGTTCATTTAGTATACAGTACAGTGCAGGGAAATCGGGGAATTCCCCCGTTGTATACGGTGCCAATCTGTGGTTTGGACAGCATTGAATGATTTAATGTCTAAAAAATATTCTTTATCATACTAATTAAGTAATTTTATATACAAAAGAAATAATTTATCGGTTAAAAAATATTTTTTTACTCCAAAATATAAAATTTAAATATAATAAGACATAAACCAAGTCTAAGTATCCTCATAGTACCTTTGCTCGTGGCACTTCGGTCCGTATATTTATAAATGTACAGTTTCCTGCGTTCGGTTTAAAACTAAACACGTCTAGAGTCTAGATATGATCTATCCGATGGCTGGATAGACGTTAGGCCTTCCTTCCTGAGAACGAGATATCCCTCTTGTCTCCTCGGCCTAGGGGAATCCGATTTGCATACCCAGGTGAGCTACTCTGACTCTCTCATTCATAATAATTAGTAGTAACTTTGTTAGACCTAGTACAGTCAAGTAATATAGTGACCGCCCAAGGGAAATTACCACACATAGGTCTTAGGAGCATCACTATCCTGGCTGTGTAGTATAACACACAACACTGACCACCAGTACATTAACGCAACATTTTAAAAAGACTGTAGTACGATACTTTTAAAAGGACTCTAGGCCTACTGCTACAATACACAGCAGCATGGACAGTGAGTCAGTGACGTCATTCAAAATGGCAGCCAGCCTACTTCAACCGGCAGCAACGTGGTTAGACCGAAAGCTTCAGTCTCTATTATCTATATCGTCGGTTGTTCCACTGAGACTACGTCTGGCTCCACTAGACCTCCGGATATAGAGACTGAACGATCGCCTATGCCATCGTATGTTGAAGATATCACGGCTAGATTTTAGCCGTTAGGCCCCTCCCACAAACATGACAAACTTGAGGAGAAATACATCATTTAGATCTATCTTCAATTGCAGTAATTTTCTAGGCAATTGTCAGTCCCTAAAAGTTCCCTTTTTACCCCCCTTCCCCACGAAATAGAAATATAAAAGAAATAAAAGGACTTACCAAGCTTTTGGCTGCTTCTCGATGACCCACGTCAAGCATTCTGACCGACAGAAATCAAAATGGTGGCTAATGAATATTCAATGACCTTGTCTCGGCTAGCTCCTCCGCGCGTCACGTCGAGGATAGCGCGCGCACGTGAAGCAGACAACACGAGAACTCAAACGTGAGTAGCAGCAGCGTGATGTACATGTACGTGCACGTACGCGCACGTCTATGAATGGGGTCAATGGGGTGGAGACTAAAAGACTTTGGCATGAATATTCATTACTTTGATTCAAGATGGCTGACGTCTGAAGACAGTCAAGTGGAAGAGATAATAACACTTTTTTGAAGAAGATTTCATATGCAGAGGTCCAAGATACATATTTTCTTAATGTTTATCATGTGTGGTTTAATTCTAAATGCCAATTGTATGTTAGTGCATGCGATTCTTACAAAAAAAGGATTTAACTTAGCGTCAGGGCAGTATCGTCTAATCGTATACGCGTAGAGTGTATCTTCAACGTACGATGTGTGCCTGCCCCGATGTATTTACTTAGATGAAGAACAAAAAACGATGCACACGTTCTCTAGTACTGGCTTGTATAGTATAATGCTTCTTGTAGACGTTTATTCTTGTCAAAAGCCGGAAGAACTGAAAATGACAAATTCAAAACATACAAATAATAAGTATAACGGCATTTACATTTGGTATCAATCTTTTAGGAATAAAACGCTTCAGTGTTCAACGATTAATTCAATGATCGTTCAATTAACTACTTGATGTACGAAATACATGTATAATAAAATAACTTCTTGATGTACAAAATACATGTATAATAAATTGACATTTAACGTGAACAATGTCTAAACTTCCATTTATGTATCTGTACTTGAGGTATTATTTCTTTGAAATAACTTTCATGCACATTGTATAAATAATACTGTTATTAAGTGACTTCACCAGAATGCTAATTACACACCGAGAATAACAGGTTTGTGGTTTATAATAAGATTAATTTAACACAGCTCAAAATATGAACCACACATCATAATGGGATAAACATATTACAGTGAGGCACTTATACATGTATATAAGCTTACCACTGTGCCTGCTGAGTGCTGACATCAAAGACAGACCGATTTACTTTCAACTTGATGCACATCTTGTTACAGTTACAGCCTTATACTGTTCCCATCTGCAAATTGAAGGGAATACATGTCTATGTTTATGTCTCAACATCTAGCAATATACATTTATCATTAGCATTATACAGCTTAATTCACATAACTCATCACAGAGAAGATGAATGATTTTGAGTAGCACGCAAGGTGCATGTACAATACTCTATAATCGCATTCAACGATGCGCTTTGAATGTGTTATGCGTACGTACGAACACACACAATCATACACACATACACGTGTTCGTTAACAATCAAAGTTCAACAATCAAAGTTTGACAATTAAAGACAACATTTAGCATAAAAATATGTTATAATATCAACCTCCAATGAGTTTAGTCTGATCAGAAAACCATTAATTCAAGATTCTTCATACTCTCAATTCTACTTACATCGTTAAACTGATGAAAAGCTCAAGGTTTGATGGCTTCCTTGGCGAGCATTGTTCGTAAATTATCGAACATTTATGTGCACGATTTGTTTTGGTTTTATGAAGTGCTAGCGCCCCCAAACTATGGAGTGCCGACTGTTACACGATGGCATAGGCGATCGTTCAGTCTCTATATCCGGAGGTCTAGTGGATCCAGACGTAGTCTCAGTGGAACAACCGACGATATAGAGACTGAAGCTTTCAGTCTACAACGTGGTACACTCTGCAATTCTACGGAGCAAACCTTTTTCCAGACCACCAATGAAAGGAAGAAAAGAGGGAGGCCAAAAAAGAAGGATAAACAAGGAGAAAAAATTGCACATCAGGCTCAGCAAGAATTGGCTACAATGCAACATTCTTGTCTCTTGTGATTGGCTGTGGATAGCCCGCCATTTGCTTAACGTTACAAATATGAGTGCGACGAGAAAGCTTACTATTTTCCGTTTCTTTCGATACCAAAATTGTGATATTTCAGTCAAACCCTCTATTTTTAATGATTTTTTCACTTAAAGGACAAGTCCACTCGAATTTTTAAAAATCATAGCATGTTGCAAATAAATCAAAAATTGAAACTGCCAAATATCACTGCTGTACTTCAATCGGCTGATTTTTAAGAGCGATTTCTATTTCGGTTATTTCTAGCAAAACATTTAAATTTGCCGCACCGATGTCAGATTGTTGATCACGTGATGTGACGTATGGTCCTCACAACTTAGCGCATGTCTTACATTCTGACTAGTCAAGATGCCGCTGTGCCAGGCGTACAGGTGTTCCAATCGGCCAGGGTATGGGAGTAAAAAAAGTTTCTTTAGCATCCCAAACCCATTGAAAGACAGGGAGAGATGTTCTCAGTGGTTGAATAATATTGGGATGAACAAGTTTAATATACGGACATATCAATTTACGCAGCCTTCGAGCTGGAGTTCACGGCAGCGGACCATCTCGCGGCAACATATGCACTCCCTCGCTGTAGGCATAGGCCGACAGTTCGCGCACTGGCACCAGTTGTTGTTGCCTACTCTCTCGGGCGCTGGTGGTGGTTCTGGAGCGCCTTCTTCGTCGCTGTCATTTCCTCCTACGATTAGCTGTTCTCGTTCTCGATCTCGTTCCCGTGCTTCTAGTTCTTCCTCAGTCCAGACTGGCTGGAAAGCATATCCAGGGGGACCAGACATTCCGTTAAATCGGGCAGAAACTCACACTAGAGGTCTAACTCACTGACGCTAAAATACTACAAATAGTCTGCTTTTTCTCTAGAGCGCATGCGCAGCCAATACAATTGATCACAACACGTTGGCGAATGGACATCGTCTCGAGCTCTGTGTTGTGAGGACCCTACGTCACAAAAAATGTCGCGCGATGCATTGTGGGGGAGAACCGGCTCGATCACTAACTTGTTCTTTGCTCATTAAAACAATTAATTAAAAATAAGTCCGAGCTCCATTTTCCAAGACCAAGTTATATTTGGGCTTTTTAGATTTTTGTCTATCTAATCACTAAACCTTTTTAGCCGAGTGGACTTGTCCTTTAAGTATTTCACTTAAGTATTTCACTTAAGTATAAATCTTACCTAACTAAGAAAAATTCTCAAAAATGTCATATTTAAGGTACAAACTGGAAATTTATTCTGAAATGTTTGTTGAACTTTTTTTATATTTTGTGTATGGAACGCCATGTGTGCGACACCTATGTGTGAAGTGCGACACCTGTTTAAAGCCTGAAATTTCAGTGTTTTGGGGAGCCATTTTTGCATGATTGACAGCTAGGGCGTCAGAGCCGAAGTTTGCTTCCTTTGTTCGGTAATAATTCTGAACCATACAGCTGAGTGTCGTATGACATCGTTCGCCGTGTTTACGTCTGATTGTTACTGCGTATATGTTGTACTTTGAACTTGTTGTGGTCAGCATTCGTAGTATTTCCATGGTTACGCCTTGATGTACTCTCCCGCCAATTCCAAACCACTCAGTATTGCTGTTACTGGTTCTCACTGTTGCTTCTTGGTCATGATAGAGGTGTTTGATCAGTTCGATGATGTGACTTGGGAACCCCATCTTTGCCATTGTATTCCACAATTGAGAGTGGCTCACACAGTCAAATGCTTTGCTATAGTCTATAAAGCACAAATAGAGGGGATGTCTGTGTTCTCTGCATTTCTCTTTTATGTTTCGAATGTTGACAATCTGTTCTCTTGTCCCTCTTCCTTTACGGAATCCTGCTTGCTCATCTGAGATCTCGGCTCGCAGTTTGATTTTTTTATTCTAGTGCTAATCACCTTCAGAAGTATTTTGCTTGCATGACAAATCAAGCTGATCGTTCAGTGATTTGCACATTCCTTCAGATCTCCCTTCTTTGGCAATGGTATAAAAACAGCTCTACACCAGTCCTTGGGCCACTATCTACTATTCCAGATATATTGCAACAGAGACGCCACATCAGGTCAGTACCTTCTTCACCTGTAGCCTTCCACATCTCGGAAGTCAAGTTGTCAAAGCCAGGAGACTTGCCCATCCTTCAGTTGTTTCATTGCAAGCTCCACTTCTGATCTTAATGGAGGGGGCTGCATTTCATCACTTTCCTCCCACTGAGTGTCAACTTGTTCCTGTGCAGCAAACAGCTTGGTACTATACTGCACCCATCTTTCCTTGATGTCTTCTTTCTCCGTCAGTATTTTGCCATTTTCATCATTAATTACATCCAGTCTTGGAATTCTTTTCTTTGTGATTTCTTTCACAATTGCAAATGCTGCTTTGGAGTTGTTCTTGTGACGCTCTAGGACCCCGTTTTTTACAGTGAGCAAAAAGGCCGGGCCAGGCCCGGCCTAGCACTGTAAACGCGTAAAAGGCCAAATGCGAGGCCAAACTGGCCGCGCATTTGGCCCTGCTCTGGAGGTAGTCTCGGCCCGGTCTTTTCTCACTGTAAACGCACGCAGGGCCAAATGCGCGGCCAACTGTTACCCCGTGTATAGGAAATTGGGGAAAAGATTCACTGCAAATCGTGCACGACCGTATCTGCACTGTGACCCCCGGCGCGCCCCCCAAATAATCGTTTGTTTACATGCAGAACACCACTACGACAAAATATTGAAAGGTTACAATTTAGGCCGCGGCCGAGCCAGCCACTGTAAACACACAAAATTGCGGGGCCGAGTAGGCCTGGCTCGGCCCTGGCCCTTTTCTCACTGTAAACGGGGTCTAAGTCTTCACACTTCCCCTCGATGTATTTCCTTTTGTCCTCCTTCACACTACTTGTAACCGCCTTATTGAGTCTCATCCATTCTCCTCTACTGCGTTTTGCTTTTGCCCTCTTTCTGTCATCAGCAATGTCGAAAGTCTGATTTGAGACAGGGTTGGCATATTTCCCGCTTCGGAGGCTTATTTCCCGGACGCAGGGAAATAAGCGGTATTTACCGGTATTTACCATTTTCCACTTCCACCATTTTTCCACTCGCTTGTTCATAGGGATCGTCCAATTTTGAACATACTTACAATGGTGGTGAGTATGGTTGCTCTTGTGTGTACTATTTGTGTGTGTGTGTGTGTGTTTGTTCGTGTGTTTGTCTGTAAATATGTAATGCTGGAAAAAAATCAGAATATACACCTAACCTAGATATGATGTTCTTCATTAAAGGGAACCAAAACATTCAAACTAAGTTACGGTACTTTTATTGTAAAGTTTAAGATATTTGAATAAAATCAGTGAAAAATTGAACAAAATCGGGCAAGGAATAAGGAAGTTAAAGCTTTTTAACCCTAATAAGGCTGGGGGGGGGGCCATCGTTGGCGTTCCCCTCAACGATTTTTCTGATTGCTCGGGAACGCATATGGATGGCGCCCTTTTAAAAGAATTTTTTTGAAAATCGGACCTACGGTTACAAGGTCACGTGACCTTTTGTCTATGCATGTCAGCCCGAAAATCGCTCATTTTCGTGATTTGTGTACAAAACATATGGAAAAGTCATTTTTCCCAAAAACAGATCAAACATGAGTTATTGGGTCTTGTTTCAGGTTTAGGTGGTTGTTTTGGGAGTCAAAATAGTTGAATCATAGTAAGAAATGAAATAAAACAACAAAAACAATGAAATACATAAGTTAAAAAAACAATGAAATACATAAGAAATTATCAAAACAAGGGATAATTTAAGGAATAAGCTGGCTCTTCCAAATTCTTTTGTCGTATTATTATTCAGAATGGTCTAATGAATATATGTAGTGAAAAAGAATGCTTAAATATGAATAATATATGATTTATGGGTAAAAATGTTATGGGTATGCAAATGAATGAATTTTTCAAAAAATTAAAATTATCATATTATTCTATACACTTCACTTGACATGCGTGCAAATTTTAGCGGCGATAGGCCGCTTTAAGGGGGGGCCATAATGGCCCCGGCCGTACTAAGACCTCAAATAGCCCGGCCTTTTTAGGGTTAAAATGACTAGTCACTAGAGGGCCATATTCAATTTGATGACATCATTTGTGGACAACTCTCCATGCCTTTTGTACATCAAATTTCACAATTCTTTCGTTTTTTTCCTATTTATTTGTGTTCTTGATCGGATTTCATAACATGTGAAGTAGAATATCATTTTGCATTCTATTATCTCAATCACAAGAAAGAAGGAAAAACATGAAATTTGATGTACAAAAGGCATGGAGAGTTGTCCACAAATGATGTCATCAAATTTAACTTCCTTATTCCTTGCCCGATTTTGTTCAAATTTTCACTGATTTTATTCAAATATCTTAAACTTTACAATAAAAGTAACTTGTATGAAGGTTTTGGTTCCCAGTTGTTAATTACCATATTCATGAATACCTATTAATTAGCATGTGAACAAAATGCCATTTGTTTGGGTGTGTACATGTATGCAGTGAGGATTTTATAAATCTGTTTGTGTGTTCCTAACTTCCTACTATGAGTATTGTGCTGCTAATTATTTTAGAACAATATTTTCAGTTATGAGGCTAAAAACAAGTAAAATTATGAATAAATAGAGAATTAAAATCATATTTCCTGTTTTTTACATATTTACCGGACGCGCATCTTATTTACCGGTATTTACCGCCCAACCCTGATTTGAGATCCATGATTGTTTCTGCTTCCTTTTCTACAACAATTATAATAATGATAATGATAATAATAATGATAATACTAAACTACTACTGATAATAATAATAACAACTAGACTTGAATTCGTCACTCAGACGAATTAGGTGATACGTATGCTAATGGTTTACATAACGAATAATGCATTACACGATATCATATTATTTTATAAAATGCTTCTCCTATCATGATCTATCCATATGTCAAGTTTAAATTGTGTCCCCTTGATCATTATGGATCTAGGGAAGATAGATTGAAACAATATATGACCATTGACCCTGAACAGTAACCATCATGAAGAACACATTTTGATGAATTATCTTATTCAAAGAAATGAAAATGTAATTGATAAATGATTATCATCATTATGATAATGATGATCATGATGATAATGATGATGATCATGATCATGAGCGTGATCCTGACATCTTTTTGACAAAATGAAGGGTGACTTAGATAGCATACATGTATAGTCTCAGCTACAACATACTCAAAAATCAACAAAATCTAAGCAGAAATAACGGCGATATTGCTCGCAAAAGACAGTAATGTAGAATCCAGATTTGAGGAAAAGTCATCTCCCATAGGGATTAAACGCAAAAAGTAATGGATTAAGTGAAAATAGGGTAATAATACAGTAAATAAGGTTGTTTATTACATTATTTTCGATTCTACGCGTTTAATATTCAAAGGAGATGGTACAGTGAAAGGTCAAAAAGAAAAAAAAAGTGAAGAAAAAAATTGTTGGAGACACCCGGACTCGAACCAGGGATTTCGAGGTTGGAAGTCAAGTGCGTTACCGATATACGATAACATTTCCCATAGCGATTACACGTAAACGGGAAATGGAATTCTCAAATCCTACTTTGCAAGTGAAATATGAGCATGATCCCGGCATCTGATGGAGAAAAAAAAAAAGACACACTTTTGATAGCTTATTGTCTCAGCTATAACATACTCAAAGCTCAGCGAAAACAAAGTTAAAACAACGGAGATATTGCTTGCGAAAGACAGGAATGTTGAATCCAGTTTTGAGAAAAAGTCATGTCCCATAGAGAATACACGCAAAATGTAAAAAATTGACATGCCTGATCCTTTAATCGCAAGAAAACGCCATGATGCCTTTGTCAAAATGAAAAGTTGTGGCAACTGCATTTGTATAAAATTATCTCAGCTAGAACATATCAAAATTGGAAAGAAAATGGGTCAATATTTACATAGATACAATCAATTTTCCCAAAATATGCTAACGTCATAATATGCAAATTGAAATTTTGAGTTTGAAGGCCATTATGATGACGTCATGAGTTAATTGAGGGTCAAATGAGACATTAAATCATATTTACAACTCATAATCTATCCAAATATGAACAAATATTGGGAGTTCCTATCTATTCTGAAGAGTTACAATGAATTTTATATACCGGTAGGCATGTTTTTGCCCATGTATTGTGGATAAAGATAACGCAGGTCCGCACGTGATGTCAACTTTGACGGACGCTCATTGCCTTATTAAAAGGTGACCAAGTTATCAAAATGCTTGGAAGAATGTGCCAAATATGATGACAGACAAAATTTGGCGATTCTATGTTGCGAAATGCTAGTACGCGCAAAAAAAGCGCGCGCATGCGCGTGTGCGTGACTTTTTGTCAAATGCTCCATATGGCCTGAAACGTATGCAAAAAAAATTGAGATGATTTGGAGCATTTTAAATTTTTGCTCGCACGTAAACGCGCAGACGAACGCGCACGTGCGTATTTGCGCACGTTTATTGACCTGAAATTGACCGGATATGGTCATAAGTTGATTTTCACAAAATGGCGCCTGGATGACGTCACAATTATTTTGACTCTCTGAAAAGTCACGCAGTTCTAAGTTAGACTAAGATCTATCATCATGGCAAGTTCATGATAATGGCTTTATTCAGTCTTGAGATATCCTGCGAACAAATTCGAGGAAGAATAAATAAATAAATAAATAAAAATCTTGACGAAATCAATAGGTGATACGTAGACTTCGTACGTATCACCTAATAATAATAATAATAATATTGATAATGATAAAATGAGAAAAATAGAAATAAAGAGCATGGCAATCAAATTAAATATTTATATATGAATCCTTCAATAAGGGAGAAAATAAAAGGTGAAGATGCTAGATTAGTTTTCAACTTTCCTTTTCCTAATGTAATATTATGTTACTAGCTGGACCCGCGGAAATCCGCGGGATTCTAGAGGGGGGCTGGGGTGTAAATAGATATATAGAGACTGTCTAAATTAAAACCACCAAGAACTTTATTTGCCATTCAGGCCATTAAAAAAATATACATGTTTAGCGTCCCCGCCCGCTTCCTTTTTGGGGGCCGCCTACTATTTTTTTTTTTTTAAATATTTTTATTTTATTTTTATTTATTTTTTTGAAAGGAAAAAAAACAGCGTCCCCGCCCGCTTCCTTTTTGGGGGCCGCCTACAATTTATTTTTTTTTTTTTTTTATTTTTTATTTTTTTTATTTTTTTTGAAAGAAAAAAAACAGCGTCCCCTCCCGCTTCCTCTATTTTTTTTTTTTTTTATTTATTTATTTTTTTTTTTAATTTACTTATTTTTATTTTTTGAAAGAAAAAAAACATGAAAAGCACTGCTAAAATGTATTTCTGATTTAAAAAAAAAAAAAAAAAAATTGCCGGCCGCCATCTTGAAAAATAGCCCGAATGTCAGGGAAAATGTACGGAGCGGCCATTTTGAAAGAAAAAAAAAAAGAAAAAAAAAGGGCCTCCTCCTTCCCATTTTTCGATAAAACAGGACGCTAAACATGTGTTCTTTTTAATTTGGCCTTATATAAAAAAAAAAAACGATCCAACTGTACCGGTAGTTATTCTTTAAGCCACTGGAACTGCGTAGAGTTCCGTAGTGTGGCGTACCGACTACGCAGAAATTAGGCTGCGTATTAATGGGAAAATAGTTCTGCGTAGGTTATGCGTAGGCTGGCGTACAGGTTTGCTTATGGTTGCTTACTGTGTGAAAGCTTTTACTGCTTTGTCGATCTGGCGTAGGGTAGCATACTGTTGCGTAGGCATGTAGCGTAGTGTTGCGTAAAAAGGCGTACTTTCTGCGTCAAGTTTCTACGCCGAAAGTACGTGAACAAAATTAAACATGTTGAATTGTTTTCGTTCATCTTGCGTACCAGTTCCGTAGTGTGGCATACCGACTACGCAGAAACTTGGCTGCGTATTATAATGGGAAAATAGTCCCTACGTAGGTTATGCGTAAGCTGCATGGCGTACAGATTTGCTTATGGTTGCTAACTGTGTGGAAAGCTTTTACTGCTTTGTCGATTTGGCGTAGGGTAGCATACTGTTGCGTAGGCATGTAGCGTAGTGTTGCGTAAAAAGGCGTACTTTCTGCGTCAAGTTTCTACGCCGAAAGTACGTGAACAAAATTAAACATGTTGAATTGTTTTCGTTCATCTTGCGTACCAGTTCCGTAGTGTGGCATACCGACTACGCAGAAACTTGGCTGCGTATTATAATGGGAAAATAGTCCCTGCGTAGGTTATGCGTAAGCTGCATGGCGTACAGATTTGCTTATGGTTGCTAACTGTGTGGAAAGCTTTTACTGCTTTGTCGATTTGGCGTAGGGTAGCGTACTGTTGCGTAGGCATGTAGCGTAGTGTTGCGTAAAAAGGCGTACTTTCTGCGTCAAGTTTCTACGCCGAAAGTACGTGAACAAAATTAAACATGTTGAATTGTTTTCGTTCATCTTGCGTACCAGTTCCGTAGTGTGGCGTACCGACTACGCAGAAATTAGGTTGCGTATTAATGGGAAAATAGTCCCTGCGTAGGTTATGCGTAAGCTGGCGTACAGGTTTGCTTATGGTTGTTACGGTGTGGAAAGCTTTTACTGCTTTGTTATTCTGGCGTAGGGTAGCGTACTGTTGCGTAAAAAGGCGTACTCTCTGCGTCAAGTTTCTACTCCAAAAGTATGCGAAAAAAATTAAACATGTCAAATTGTTTTCGTTTATCTTGCGTACCCCTTTCCGTCCCTCAGCATATAGTAACGTAGGCCAGCGTAGTTGGTACGCAATACTACACAACTCTACGTATTGACCCCACGCCAATTAGAGACCTGTCAGTGTCACAAATAAAGTATTAAAAATATGCTCATCTGACCCTAATTAAATGCCTAAAACCCCTGAACTTTCGGGGGTTTATAGCCCCTTGAAACCCGTGGACCCCACGCCTATATACACTCAACCCGCTGCGATCTAACTGACCCCCCCCCCCCCCCACTTTGAAAAAAGATTTTTTTCTGCACCCCCCCCCCCCCAAACAATGTTACTCATTACGCAACTGATTGTTTTGCAATGCATGAAGTCACATGCTTCTGTCTGGTTGATATTGAACTATTAATATGCAAAAGTACAATTCATAACCTTATTTAATGCTTTCTTGTAATTTACTGTAAATATAAGAAACAAATTTATGACACTTCGGCCCGCACGCTGTTGTGTTTACGGGTTGTTCGATGGATGGTAGACGTATGTGTAGTTGTATAGTTGTACGAATATTGGCCTGCTTGGCCCCCCATACTCTTCGACTCGAGCGCAGCTCAGCTCAATCAGTCAAAGCGCCCCGCCCGCAGCACCATGTATACTGTATAGCTTGCGACTTAACTGTCAGTCCAATGGTTTTCTCTTGAAAACTTTCCTTTAGAAAATGATAATCAAAATTCAGTATACATGTCCGTAATAATCACAAAATAAGCTTTGATTTCATACCTCCATTCACGAAAACTATATCAAAATCGCGGCAATCATGATGGAAATAGGTCTCTAAGTTTGGACGTCGACGGGAATTAGCCCCGTGTATCAGCTCTGGCTCGTGCAGCACAGTTAGTACAAAGCAAACCCTATGGCAAGACGCTGTACTCTCGGTGATCCCGCCCTTTGCATAGAGCATTTAATACGCAACATAATGTGAGTTGTTGGGCAGCTGTTGTGTGTCTCTTTGAGAACTGCAAAGAAATGAGTGTGATCGGCGGCATGCAGTCTATATAGAGAATATCATATAGGAAGATACCTAACACGGGGTAAGTCGTACCCATTCAGCGTGCATTTAAAACGCAACTTAATGTGAGTGGATGGTCATCGGTCGTGTGTCTACGGATGTCATGTTGAATATCCATGAGGTATCTCTGTCGTCACGCATATCCTGCATTATGCATGTCGCGTCTGTTTTCGCCCTGGACGTCGACACGGAGGAGGACCTCGGGCGGAGTATAGCCAATTCGCTAGAGTAGACTCTCCCGCGGACGACGGCACCGGTCACCGGTACCCCGAGGGGAGGGTTCAGGAGGAGATAGCTGCACCAACTTCGGTCGGCGATCTCATTAAAAAACAATAGAATACAAAGGCCGGCGGAGACGTCATGCCCCCCGCGGAGCCTTAGCGTATTACTATTATAGATTGGCATGTATACTTGACAACGTCTGCTTTATTTGTTAATAGTGAAATCTTACATTTTGTCATTCTTTTCTCTTTGTTTATTCCCCTTTACAGCTCAGTTAAGTACATTCAGCAAGTTTGTGTGAATCATTGTCCAAGATGAAATATAACTGAGACAGAAACTGCAGAGATGTCTATAGCAAGTTCCCTGAGAAGCAAAGGGCCAGTAGCTCCTCCAATGGTTAAACCAGGGGGTCAACCCCAGGTGATGAATGTTCATCCAGAAAGCCAGATATCCAATCAGTTAAGTCAAAGAGCTCTGAGGAAAAGGCCAGTAGGAAGTGTTCAGGCTGATTCAGATGCTTCACCATGTCAGAAGCTGTGTATTCAACAGCCCATTGGTGAGCCTCCAATTAATGCTAGCTCCCCTCCTTCCGCCGGTGGCCAAGTCGGCGCTAATGGTCAGTATACTTAGAACTCCATCAGTATTTAGTTATTATTTTTGCTTACACTATTTTCTTTGTTTTTCCTGATACAGACCCCTAGCCCTGAAGGGATAACCTCACTATTCATAAGGACCGCTATTCATAACATGTAACTTCCCATACCTGAAGGACTGTTATTCATAAAACAGAAAGGGGGTCACTATTCATAAAGGCATAAGGACCATTATTCATAATGACCGCTATTCATAATGTGAGATGAGGTTCGCTATTCATAATTCACATGAAGGGTCATTACTCATAAGGACCGCTATTCGAAATACAAAATCCAGGTCGCTATTCATAAACATGAAGAAGGGGCACTATTTATACCTTTTATTGGGGGTCACAAGATGGGGTAACAAATATTTCTCAAATTTAGAATTAAAATGCAAGGAAACGTGTGCGTTTACGTAAATATATTTGAAAGTTTTCTGCCGAAAGGGGGCACGCGGCCCCCTTAACCCCTGCCAGCTAGACCCCTTAAAATTAAAATCTTCCTCCTTTTGGGGAATTTCTCTGTCTCATCCCTAAACTCTGTCTAAAATGATATGAGATAATGCCCTTCTAGCTCCAAACAGATGAATTCAAGGAGCTCCATGTTGTTCCCTCCGACATACACTCCTCTCCGGAGGGAACTACATGACTGTGTCTGGAGCTCCATGAATTTGACTTACGAATGGGTGCATGTGTGCATATCACAACTGTCTTGCCTCTACGAGGTATGGTCTCAGGATTTGTATGCTATTAATGACATGTCACATAGCCTAGGGTTTACATAGGGGAGGATTGACACTATGAACACGTCTTACTCTTTGCAACTTCTTAGATTGTTCTTGTGCTTGTTATTGTCTTACTGCAGGAGACTTAATGATGTCTCAAGGCTCAAGGCCCCAATTCAATTCCAAATTTCCAGCGTTAAATTCCCGGCCCCCCCCCCCCACTCCGGGGTCGGAATGACCGCATGCGTGTTGCCAAAATGTCCGGTAAAGGGGTACTTTTCGTGCGACAAAGTCCGGCCCGAGAATTGTAAAAAAAGGGGTGTATTTGACTTTTCACCCGGAGATTTCTTTAAAAAGGGGGTGTTTTTTTCTTTTTTTCTCTCTTCTCTTTGGACTCCTGAGAAATTATTCTGAATTTAGGGGGGTACATTGAGCATTTTTCCGAATTAAGGGGGGTCTCCAAGGCAGGAAAAGCCAGCAAAAAGCCCGCGAAAGGGGGGTTCGGAAATGTTGGCAGTCCTCAGATAGGGGGTGCTTTCAAAAAGAGGGAACGAGCATATGCGTACCCTAAATAACACTGAGTGGGGGGGGGGGCCGGGGTTAAATTACATATCTTATTACAAAATGCACAATAAACAATTGGCGGAAAATTACCTTGTGTCAAGATTAGCTGAATGTATGCAAGTATTAAAAAAGTTTTTTTTTCAAAGTGTGTTGACGCAGGGAAGTAACATTGCCCTGGCCTAATAGTACATGCTTGAATAATTATCGTACAACTGATCGGCGTAATATGCTCAATTTACATCTCTCTCGCGCGCCTGCGCACTATGTCCCCTAAACACAGCTCGTAATCCAAAGATCGCCTTGTGACTGCATCATTTTACAAAAATAAACTTGTAGAAACCAGGGCTCATCAGTGACAAATGACATATTTTGATATAAGCTAGTGAAATCCTTGTCAAATTCTCCATAGGCCTGTTTTCACCAGCTCGAGATTGCCCAATATCCCGCTATTTTCAGACTCGGGATATTATCCCGATGCGCGAAATGGCGTCTTCACCAGACCGATACGCTCATCACAAACTAGCTCGAAAAATAATCTCGAGATTGACGCATGTGCACTTCAGAGACGACCAGCGTGCGGATTTAAGATTTTACCCACGCTGTACAATGTAAACCAGTGCCGGCTGTGCATGCATGCAGCGCAGGTTAGAGCATGATGGGATTGGGATATTTGACTCCGATCTTCAGTCTGATGAAGACGAACTATCCCGCTATTTGGGAACTAGAGGGATATTTTGCAAACTAGACCGAGATTTCTTGGGATATTATCACAACCAAATATCCCACTAATTGCTACTTCGGGCTGATGAAAATGCAAATTAGCTGGATAATTTGCGATCGGGATAGTTTGAATATCGGGGTATTTGGCAATATCGAGCTGATGAGGACAGGCCTCATGAAACTCCACTTTTATGTGTTTTTAACACATGATCATCAAATTTGTCTTGTACTGTAATGTGCCCTTTACTAGTATGTTAATTTCAGGCATGGGTGTTAGACATTTGTTTTTTTTGGTGTAAAATGACATTTCTTTATTTCTCTTTTTTGACAGAATTGACCAAGCTTCTGTCTGATGACCTTCACAGTACCAATGAGACTCCAGTGTCATTCTCATCAGCCAGTGTCAGTCTGTCCAGTGTCGGAGGAGTGAGCGGTGGCAGTACTTCAGTTACCGTTGCATCATCAATGCCAGTTGCAACTGACACACATAATGACCACCTGAAAAAGAAGCGCAAATTGAAGACGAAGAAGGTAAAAAGGGGGTTCTTTCCTTCAATTAAAGTTCGACGTCGACGGTGTTCAAACACAGAACAAAAGTCGATAATGCCAATATCCAATTCATTATTAGAGTTCGCAACACACTTCAAAGTTCAAACGATGACGAGGTCGATGGCAAAGACATGGTGATGGTGGCGTTGATACAGTGTAACCCTCTTCTCTTTCGATTAGTCTATACCCTGTCATATGCACCATCCTGCATGTTATACATTTTATACTTTGAATAGTATTTACAAAATTTGAAATTCTTTATTTCTTCTGTATACGATTCTCTTTGTACTTAAAATTTATGATTTTTTTTTTCCCTCTTGCTCTTGCTCTCCTTTTCAAAGTTGCATTTAATGACCAAATGATGGAGGTAAATGTTAAATAATTTATTAACCTGTTGACTACTGAATTCTCTAATTCCCATATGGTTAATATAGGGACCACCCGGTTACAGTATTAAAGCAATGGGTTAACATGGGCTTTTGCTCGCTTGGAAATGTTTGACTTTTAGGTTTGAGGGGGACATGGATGAGTAAATTCTCATATAAGAATGATCTGCTTTTTTTGTTGTTGTTGTTGTTGAGGGTTTGGGTGTGGGTTTTGACATTTTACATGTATTCCACATTTCCAGCAGCAACAGACACAACAGCCAATCAGGGCTCAACAGTCACTTGCAGGAGTTGGCGTACATGTAGGTACAGCTGCGGGTGGATCCCAGGCTTCGGTATTACCGGTAGATCCAGCTAGCATGCGCAGACTCATTCAAAGGCAACTGGTACTACTCTTGCATGCGCACAAGTGCCAAAGACGAGAAACTGCGGCAAATGGAGAGGTGAAGCCCTGCGCTCTCCCACACTGCCGAACCATGAAGAATGTTCTCAATCACATTACCATCTGCCAAGCCGGGAAGTCTTGCCAAGGTATGAAGAGCCTTGTTACTATTCTCTTTATTGTAATATTTCCATTGCATTTGATAAGAACAATGTAGGTTATGCAAAGTGTTCCATCTGCTTACAATCTACTTTACATAAACAAGTGTAATTGCTGATAGATATTTTTTTTGTGAGCATGTATTAACAAATTGAATGAAAAAATATATATAATATGCAGTGGAAACTTTATCATTCTTACAGAATGAATGACATATAATAGCCTAATATACTTTTCATCAAGTTTGAAAGTGAAGCGTAATTGAAAAAGCTTTTGAAATGTTATGTTACCATTCACCTATGCGTGTTCTTTGACACCAGTGTTGAATTGTTTGTCTTTTTCAGTGGCCCACTGTGCTTCATCAAGGCAGATTATTTCCCATTGGAAAAACTGCACAAGGAATGACTGTCCTGTGTGTCTCCCACTGAAGAATGCTCCAGATCGTAAACAGCAAAATTGTAAGTATACTTTCCAGGGAGGAGAGATGCTATCTTACAAAATGAAAGTCAATAGCATCTGTTGAGGGCCAGAAGGGAGTTAACTCTCTGTTTAATGTACAATTAGTTCACATCCTTCTGGCTCTCAGCAGACAATATGTAGCATATAACTTAAAGATTACTACCATTTGTTTGATGGCCTTTGGGTTGACAAAAAGAACTAGAGTATGAGCCATGTAAAAGTATTTTGTGCTTAACGATATATTTTCTATTGACAAAAGCAAAGGGTATCCAATATTAGATTAAAAAACAAAAGAGAACTTGTGGCTCGAGTCAAAATAAATTTTACATACTCCTGTCAATTATTTAAAAGAATAGTGATGATAGAGTTTGTTTCAAAGTTTATGTTCCAATCTTGTCATTCAAGCTCTGTTATTTTTAAGCGGATCTTGGCAATAGTCTATTTATGTGCTCAAAATTAATATACTGTTATAGTGGCAGTACATTTAATCTACCTATTTGCTTCAATTTGAAATGCTTCATCATATGAACCCCTTTTTTCAGTCTATTGCATCATCACCAAGAGACCACATGAACTCTTCTGATACCGCAGTTGCAAGGTCATGCAGCAGATCTCATGTGATAGAGCTCTACAAGTAATAATACTTTCCTTTCATTTATCACATTGTTACTTTTACTCCCACAGCTATAGCAAGTCAATTTCTGCAGAATCTTGCACCGGTCTCTGTTGATCACAACTCTATGGCACGTGCATTTGAAAGTCTTGGTATCCCCATCAAAACTCCAAGAATGTCAGGTAATTTATTGCTTATGCTAAAAGCCTGTGCAACAGTGTACGGTTGTTAAATGAAAGACTAGTACTTGGTGCTGAAAAGAGGACATGTAGTTTTCTCAGTTTTGCAAGCGATTATATGGTCAGTTTGAATACATGGTCTTTAATGTGGATTATATTTGGTATTTGATTAAACATTGAAGTATCACTAAACATCTTCTCTTTGATTTTTAGGGGAATCTGGAGGTAATCTGCTGAACCAGCAGAATATCCCGCAAGCATCAGGCATGTCAGGAAATCTTCCACGTCCTGTCTTGAATCAGCCTCTTACTAGTGCAGGACAACAGCAACAACAACAACAACAACAACAGTTGCCAACACAGCAGCAGCAGCAGCAACAAGCACAACAGCAGGTACATGTACCATCACAAGTAGCACAGCAGGTTATACAGCAGCAGCAGCAGCAGCAAGGGCAAGCTCAGAAGCCTCAACCAACCACACAGCCTGGTCAGGCACAGCAGCAGCAGCGGCCACCGCAGCAGCAGCCATCACAACAGACTGCCCTCTCTACAAACAGCAATGTGCTGCCAGCCAGCAGTTTCCAAGGCATGAACTCGCTGAGCAACACCCTGAGCAATGCAGGACCTGCCAACACAATGTGTGTGCCAAGCAGCATTGCTGCAGAAGCTACATGTATATCAACCTTAGCAGCCATGGATTCTAATGCAACCTTCTCTTCAAGTTTGAACATCTCCAACATCATGAAGGGAATCAGTCAGGAGATCAACGTGTCTTCTGCGTCTGGGCTCCCAGCTGCAATACCATCACAAGCCAACAAGCCATGGCATGCAATCGTCACTCAGGATGTCAGGGCCTACCTTGTCCATAAATTGTAAGCATATTTAATTTGTAGGGATTGTAGGGTTTTGTCACTGAATTTCATTGCCGTTTAAGGCTTAATATGCTCTTGTTCTAAATGTATGATTATCATAAAACAGCTTATGTTTATCATTTCAATTTGTTATGTCCTTTTTTAAAAAATAAATCTATCAATTGTCCTTGCTTCTATGATGTGGATAAAGTTGTAAAGAAGAATTTCCAAAGAAACGATGCTTAGAATAGTAGTTCTCGTTTCCTGTTTTTCAGGGTGCAAGTAGTGTTTCCCTCCCCTGATCAAGCAGCCTTGCGGGACAAGCGCATGGGAAACCTGGTTGCTTATGCCCGCAAAGTGGAGAAAGACATGTACGAACAAGCAGGCAGTAGGGTAAGTTGACTTGAAGCTTTCTTCTTCTGAGATATATTGAGGTTGTAAAAGGTAGCAGCATGCCTTTAAAAAGTGAAATATTATACAAGATTATTTTTGTATTTCTCAAAATTTTTCACAATTACTTTGTTTGGTTTCTTGAATACATTACTGAGAAGTCAATGGCTTGTATATCAGCTGATTTAAATTGAAGAATGATGATATTTCAGTTAAGATTTCTAATTTTGTCATCAGTGTGGAACTATTGAACGTAAGATATTAAACTACTTCCTCTATCTTCATCCTCCTTTCATTTTGAAATGCAACAGGAGGAGTATTACCATCTCCTTGCTGAGAAGATCTACAAGAGCCAGAAGGAACTGGAGGAGAAGCGGCAGAAGAGGGTAGCTGAGCAGCACGGCAATCGCTTACCTGGCACCGTGGGTCCAGGAGGCCAGTTGATACCGGGCCAGCTTCCGGGTCAGGGAGCCAGCCGGGGTGGTCTCACTGGTCTTACACAGAGTGAGTACATCGCTACTGTGCTGCAGGATTTTATGGGAGTGACTCCAAATGGCCCCAAACGTGGTGAGAATATTACTTGTTCCCTTGGCCAACCTTTTCTTTCTGTCTTTTGCATGTGGATCATTCTATATCGTTCTGGCATGTTCTAATGCCCCAAAATACCAGATAGGTTGACTAAAAACTTGTTTTTGCATGAGGATGCTAACAACTTCATTGTTTTGTTGGAAATTGTGCTTCATTCATAGTTATTTAGATCGCAGTTTTTCTCCCATTTGCGTATTCATAACATGTAATTTTTTTAATGCAACTTCTACACCACCAACTCTCATCAAGTTTGTATGCCTCCGCCACATGTAGTGAGTACGTGGGGCATTATGTTTTCGGGTTGTCTGTCCATTTGTCCGTTATTATTCTTGTGAACGCAATAACTTAAGAACGAATCGAGGTATCACAGTTAAACTTGGTGAGAGTATGTATGAGCATGTAAAAATTACCTGATTACATTTTGGGGTCAAGAGGTCAAAGGTCAGGGGTAAATTTTACATGTGCTAAAATATCTTGTGAACGAATTGTGCTATCATAGTTAAACTTGGTGAGAGTACTGCATGCATGACCATGTGAAGATTACCCAATTACATTTTAGGGTCAAGAGGTCAAAGGTCACGGGTCAATTTAAATGTGCTAAAATATGTTGTGAACGCAATAACTTGAGAACGAATTGTGCTATCGTAGTGAAACTTGATAAGAGTATGTATGACGTTGTAAAGATTACCTGATTACATTTTGGGGGTCAAGAGGTCAAAGGTCACAGGTCACAGGTCAATTTAAATGTGCTAAAATAGTCCGATCATAAAAAAATTAATGATTATGTTGCAGGCGGAGGCATATTTTCGACTGCGCGGTAAATGATAAAGATTACTTCATCTGAAAATATCATTTTTATGTAGAGAGATACATTGTACACTGTACATGAAAACATGTATAATGAATAAATTGAAAGAACTTTCCCCCACCTCTCTAGATTACAAATTCCATGTACATTTTTCATGCAACTAACAATTCATGCATCCATTGGATTACAGTCATCATATTCGAAACCTCTTTTTCCACTGATTTTGTTATAAGCATATTGTTTTTGACACATTATATTTGACTACATCTATATTTCAGGGACGTCAATCCGTTTGATATTTTTTTGGGGGACACTAAAATCTGAATGTCCAGAGCGAGAGGAGCGTTATAGGACGTAGGGTCCAGGGAGCAGAGCCCCGGAAGCTCTTGGGTTTTCACGGGTTTTCAGACCTTAAAACCTTAAATAGATTTTCTTCCATTTATCAAACCAGTTTGCAGCAAAATTAGTTAATACAAGGACTCATTATCTTATTTTGTTTCAGTGCTACATGATTATATCCTACTTACCTTTACGTTTATTTAATAGCTGGGCTAGCTAGTCTTTTCCCATAGGCCTTTATTGATTTAATGAACAGTCGCTATGACAAAATAACATCCATTTCATTCCCAAAATAAAAATACCAACCCTCCAAAAATAAAAAAACATATTACCCGAACGGCCAAAAATCGGTCAGTTTGGAGTTGCTGTGGAGTCGGTTTCTGCGATGTGGCTAAGGTGTTAGCTGCAAAGTGAAACAGTAATATCAAAACCTAAACTTAAATTTTTACCATGATGGTTTTCCTTACTTTTCTCATGTTTTTGTTTAATAGTTTAGAGTGGTTTTGCTCTCTGTAGCAGGCAAGATTTGTGTATTTATCCTAACGTACTTGTGTTTGCTTGATCTTCATTATTAAAGAAGATACTGATAAAAACGAGGGAAACGATGGCCAACTGACATCTCTCAAACATGACTCGGGGAGCAATCCGGATGATATTTCCTTCGGTGGTCTTTCGGCACCCCCGGAGATCCTCGCTCGGGGGCAGAGAGCACGGCGAGCGTATGCCGAAGCAGCTCAAGCTGGCACGAAGAAAGTATACCGAACGCGCCTGATGCTTGTGGGACAAGAACGTGTTGGAAAGACAAGTCTAAAGAAAACTCTTACAGGACAAGGGTAATCCCTTTATTATCCCTTTGTCTCTTTGAAAAAAATTCTCGCTCTCCCTCTCTTTATTGTTGCTCGTTTTATCTGTCTCTGTATTATGTATTTCTTCCACTCACTTGAGTAGACAATTTTATTACCAGTCATGTTGACTAAATATTTTCTGTTTGGATACATGAAATCTTTGTCCAACATAATAAAGGGTCAGGTAGTAACATGATTTTGATCTGGTTTATTCTAGCTGACTTCTCGATAATGAAAATAGTTCCCTTTGTGATTACTTTTCCTTGTTTTAATCGCATTTATCTCTTATTCTCTCTTTTGTCACACCTATTTAGGTTACATTTCATGTTTGTTTATTGGAGGACATCAGTTTATATTTTTTCTGGTTTGCAGAAAATAAAGAAATATTTTTGAGAATAAACATATGTAATAACTTTTCCCCAAACTATTTAAATCTTTTTTTTTCTAAAGGCTATCAGATCTTTATAGCAAGTTGCTTTAAAGGCTAGAAGAAATATCGGACAAACAGATTTGTGAAAGTTTGAACAAAATCGATAAACTGTGAGAAAGATTTAATTTTTTAATTTGTGTACCGGTTTATGCAATGTATATATGAAGAAATTTTAATTTAGCAAATCGGCAATGTCACTATGATGTAGTGTACCACAACCTTCCTCAATGTTACAAAATAGAAAAGGACTGCAATATCATTTACCAAAATTCATTTCAATTCAATTTTAAAATGGTTTACTAGACATGATTCAGAGACATAAGCTGAATTGCACACGTGTATACATAAGATGAAAATAGCAATAAAAATGCAAGGTGCATAGAAATAAACAGCGGTAAGAAGATGATGTCTAATAGATGATAATTGTTGCTGAATAGAGACGAAATACATTATCTTAGAAAAAGATATAAATGTGCAAAGGATTATAAGAAGTATCAGGAAAATATGGCACGTACTTCGAAAATCGAAAAGATCAGAAAAATGTAGATGGACATGTAAAAATGTTTCATTATGATTATTATTATTATTATTAATATTATTGTTATTATTATTATTATTATCATTATCATCTTCATTTTTATGCCTCCACTAAAAAGTAGCCAGAGGCATTTAATTCTGGTTGTCAGTCCTCACGTACGTATGTACGTCCCGTTCTCGTGATCACGTTATCTCAAGAACCAATTAATGGATTACCGCCAAACTTCGGTCACGTATGTATCTTGCAGAGCTAATGAACTGATTAGATTTTTGGGTCATGAGGTCAAAGGTCATTGGGCTCATTATGTATGCAAAAATAGCTTGGGATCGCATTATCTCAAGAACCGATTGATGGATTGCCGCCAAACTTGGGTCTGTATCTTGCAGAGCCAATGAACTGATTAGATTTTGGGGTCACGAGGTCAAAGGTCAAAGGTCATAGGGCTTATTATGTATGCAAAATAGCTTGTGATCGCGTTATCTCAAGAACGGATTGATGGATTACCGCCAAACACGAGTCATATATGTATCTTGCAGAGCCAATGAACTGATTATATTTAGGGGTCATGAGGTCAAAGGTCAAGCAAGGGGCTCATTATGTATGCAAAAATAGCTTGGGAACTCATTGTCAATACTGATGGATGGACTACTATCAAACTCAGGACTTGTATGTATCTTCCAGAGCCAATGAACTGATTGGATTTTAGGGTCATATGAGATCACATATCAAAGGGTCATACAATTGTATATGAAAAATAGCTTTTAATCATGATATTCTGAGAACATGTTAATGGATTACAATCAAACTTGAATTTTTAAAATGGCTTCTGTTTTGGTTTGTAAAATCGCTCTATGGCGGAGGCATTATTTTCTACTGCGTAGAGTCGAACATCCATCTAGTTATTATTATTACTCTTATCATCATTATTATTATTATCATCATCATCATTAATATAATTATTATAATATGCCACAGATTTGATGAAAACGAGGCAATAACAGACGGCGTAGAAACAACAAACTCTTGTGAAATTAACATCGAGGCTGCAAAGGCTGACGGGAAAATGTGGTCAATTCACAAGAAAGGTATTAAAGGAGAACTTCAACAAAGATTTTGCCTTTCTCGGCAAAGAAATATGAAATTCTCTGCAATACTATATCTTTAATTTTGACATTTTCAATTTTTCAAACTGTTGGCGACAAATGTGGATGGTAAACATTTTTAAATCCAAACTAAGAGCATATCTTTTCTTTAATAAATGTGTACTATTATAATTGTTATTATTATCAATATTAATATTGCCATTATTATTATCATTATTATCATTATTATCATTATTATCATTATTATCAATATTATTATTATCATCATTATTATTATTATTATTACTGTCTGAAACTTTCCCTGACATAGCAATCACTAAGTTATAGATCTTGTAGTGGTAATATAGATAAAAGAAGTGAACTGTATGGTCATTATGTTCTTGTACTGCTCTGTTAACAACTTTCCCATTTCCTGTACTGTAAGATATTATAAATTCACATTTCCTTCACAGGCTTCTTTTACCTTCAGAGCTTTTATTCTTATGACGGATATCATGATGTTTGAAGTCAGCAAGAACATATCCTTTTTAGCCATAAGTTTTAAGCAAAACAACATTTTAGTCACGATGTGTATAAGAACAAATGTAGAAGTTGCATGAAATCACATCATATTTTTAGCTATCTGGCAATTTTCAGCTTACTATAAAGGCAGGGTTGCAAATTTTTCATTAAAATCATAAAATTTAAGTTCCTCTGGAGTCATACAATCTTACATTACAATATAATATATGATAACATAGTAGAATATGTTATATGATGATTTACTTTCACAGAGGATGAATATAGTAACACTATTGCGACTATTGCGGATGAAATAGCAAAGGGGCTGATCGTAGCCCCACCACAGGTAATTATCTCCATACAGGTATTGTGTTTCTAATATGAGTTAGAGCAGTGAGAGAAAATGAAATGGCTTTCATACTTTGTTCATCCAAATAAAAATCTCTAAGTAAACGTAGTATTGAGTTATGATTATGATGGAGAAGTGAAATTCTGTCTGAAGAAAAAAAAATGGTTTATGATGACCATTCAAACAAATAAATGATGCTGGATATTTGGGCTATGAATTTGATAGCAATTTACCTAAGTAGTAAGTGAAGAATGATGAATATATTTGGACTGAGACTTCATGCACCACAGTATATAATGGTTATTTTTTCCTTTGTATATGCATTTGATTCATGATAAAATACATTTTGATGCAAACAGCCACAATGTAGGTAAACTTTTTTAGAAAGTGGATTCTTATTATTATGCTGTTTTGAACTTCAATTTCATTAGTGCAAAACAAGTTTACATTTAACTTGCTATTAGCCATTCAAGTATTCATAGCTGTTTGTTTGCATCTAGCCAGTCATGCAGTGACACAATAAATTGCTCAAACAGCAATGTGCTGCCAGCCAGCAGTTTCCAAGGCATGAACTCGCTGAGCAACACCCTGAGCAATGCAGGACCTGCCAACACAATGTGTGTGCCAAGCAGCATTGCTGCAGAAGCTACATGTATATCAACCTTAGCAGCCATGGATTCTAATGCAACCTTCTCTTCAAGTTTGAACACCTCCAACATCATGAAGGGAATCAGTCAGGAGATCAACGTGTCTTCTGCGTCTGGGCTCCCAGCTGCAATACCATCACAAGCCAACAAGCCATGGCATGCAATCGTCACTCAGGATGTCAGGGCCTACCTTGTCCATAAATTGTAAGCATATTTAATTTGTAGGGATTGTAGGGTTTTGTCACTGAATTTCATTGCCGTTTAAGGCTTAATATGCTCTACTCTCCTGCTCCTGCTCTGCAATTCTACTCGCCTACTCAACTCTCCAACTCAATCCAGTCTTCTACTCAAACCTCTCATCCTGCCCAAACTTTCTGGGTTACAGTCCTTTTCAGGACTAAACTCACTTCCGAAAGATACTCTTCCTTCTAACCTCCACTTTCTCGCCTTTCATCTCACCTCTATTCTCTATCTACTTTCCTCAGTCCCTCGAGGACTTTACACATGGTGTACCGTAAACTCTTCCGTGATTATTCATACCACCATGCAAACCTTCAAACATCATCTAATATGCTCTTGTTCTAAATGTATGATTATCATAAAACAGCTTATGTTTATCATTTCAATTTGTTATGTCCTTTTTTTAAAAATAAATCTATCAATTGTCCTTGCTTCTATGATGTGGATAAAGTTGTAAAGAAGAATTTCCAAAGAAACGATGCTTAGAATAGTAGTTCTCGTTTCCTGTTTTTCAGGGTGCAAGTAGTGTTTCCCTCCCCTGATCAAGCAGCCTTGCGGGACAAGCGCATGGGAAACCTGGTTGCTTATGCCCGCAAAGTGGAGAAAGACATGTACGAACAAGCAGGCAGTAGGGTAAGTTGACTTGAAGCTTTCTTCTTCTGAGATATATTGAGGTTGTAAAAGGTAGCAGCATGCCTTTAAAAAGTGAAATATTATACAAGATTATTTTTGTATTTCTCAAAATTTTTCACAATTACTTTGTTTGGTTTCTTGAATACATTACTGAGAAGTCAATGGCTTGTATATCAGCTGATTTAAATTGAAGAATGATGATATTTCAGTTAAGATTTCTAATTTTGTCATCAGTGTGGAACTATTGAACGTAAGATATTAAACTACTTCCTCTATCTTCATCCTCCTTTCATTTTGAAATGCAACAGGAGGAGTATTACCATCTCCTTGCTGAGAAGATCTACAAGAGCCAGAAGGAACTGGAGGAGAAGCGGCAGAAGAGGGTAGCTGAGCAGCACGGCAATCGCTTACCTGGCACCGTGGGTCCAGGAGGCCAGTTGATACCGGGCCAGCTTCCGGGTCAGGGAGCCAGCCGGGGTGGTCTCACTGGTCTTACACAGAGTGAGTACATCGCTACTGTGCTGCAGGATTTTATGGGAGTGACTCCAAATGGCCCCAAACGTGGTGAGAATATTACTTGTTCCCTTGGCCAACCTTTTCTTTCTGTCTTTTGCATGTGGATCATTCTATATCGTTCTGGCATGTTCTAATGCCCCAAAATACCAGATAGGTTGACTAAAAACTTGTTTTTGCATGAGGATGCTAACAACTTCATTGTTTTGTTGGAAATTGTGCTTCATTCATAGTTATTTAGATCGCAGTTTTTCTCCCATTTGCGTATTCATAACATGTAATTTTTTTAATGCAACTTCTACACCACCAACTCTCATCAAGTTTGTATGCCTCCGCCACATGTAGTGAGTACGTGGGGCATTATGTTTTCGGGTTGTCTGTCCATTTGTCCGTTATTATTCTTGTGAACGCAATAACTTAAGAACGAATCGAGGTATCACAGTTAAACTTGGTGAGAGTATGTATGAGCATGTAAAAATTACCTGATTACATTTTGGGGTCAAGAGGTCAAAGGTCAGGGGTAAATTTTACATGTGCTAAAATATCTTGTGAACGAATTGTGCTATCATAGTTAAACTTGGTGAGAGTACTGCATGCATGACCATGTGAAGATTACCCAATTACATTTTAGGGTCAAGAGGTCAAAGGTCACGGGTCAATTTAAATGTGCTAAAATATGTTGTGAACGCAATAACTTGAGAACGAATTGTGCTATCGTAGTGAAACTTGATAAGAGTATGTATGACGTTGTAAAGATTACCTGATTACATTTTGGGGGTCAAGAGGTCAAAGGTCACAGGTCACAGGTCAATTTAAATGTGCTAAAATAGTCCGATCATAAAAAAATTAATGATTATGTTGCAGGCGGAGGCATATTTTCGACTGCGCGGTAAATGATAAAGATTACTTCATCTGAAAATATCATTTTTATGTAGAGAGATACATTGTACACTGTACATGAAAACATGTATAATGAATAAATTGAAAGAACTTTCCCCCACCTCTCTAGATTACAAATTCCATGTACATTTTTCATGCAACTAACAATTCATGCATCCATTGGATTACAGTCATCATATTCGAAACCTCTTTTTCCACTGATTTTGTTATAAGCATATTGTTTTTGACACATTATATTTGACTACATCTATATTTCAGGGACGTCAATCCGTTTGATATTTTTTTTGGGGACACTAAAATCTGAATGTCCAGAGCGAGAGGAGCGTTATAGGACGTAGGGTCCAGGGAGCAGAGCCCCGGAAGCTCTTGGGTTTTCACGGGTTTTCAGACCTTAAAACCTTAAATAGATTTTCTTCCATTTATCAAACCAGTTTGCAGCAAAATTAGTTAATACAAGGACTCATTATCTTATTTTGTTTCAGTGCTACATGATTATATCCTACTTACCTTTACGTTTATTTAATAGCTGGGCTAGCTAGTCTTTTCCCATAGGCCTTTATTGATTTAATGAACAGTCGCTATGACAAAATAACATCCATTTCATTCCCAAAATAAAAATACCAACCCTCCAAAAATAAAAAAACATATTACCCGAACGGCCAAAAATCGGTCAGTTTGGAGTTGCTGTGGAGTCGGTTTCTGCGATGTGGCTAAGGTGTTAGCTGCAAAGTGAAACAGTAATATCAAAACCTAAACTTAAATTTTTACCATGATGGTTTTCCTTACTTTTCTCATGTTTTTGTTTAATAGTTTAGAGTGGTTTTGCTCTCTGTAGCAGGCAAGATTTGTGTATTTATCCTAACGTACTTGTGTTTGCTTGATCTTCATTATTAAAGAAGATACTGATAAAAACGAGGGAAACGATGGCCAACTGACATCTCTCAAACATGACTCGGGGAGCAATCCGGATGATATTTCCTTCGGTGGTCTTTCGGCACCCCCGGAGATCCTCGCTCGGGGGCAGAGAGCACGGCGAGCGTATGCCGAAGCAGCTCAAGCTGGCACGAAGAAAGTATACCGAACGCGCCTGATGCTTGTGGGACAAGAACGTGTTGGAAAGACAAGTCTAAAGAAAACTCTTACAGGACAAGGGTAATCCCTTTATTATCCCTTTGTCTCTTTGAAAAAAATTCTCGCTCTCCCTCTCTTTATTGTTGCTCGTTTTATCTGTCTCTGTATTATGTATTTCTTCCACTCACTTGAGTAGACAATTTTATTACCAGTCATGTTGACTAAATATTTTCTGTTTGGATACATGAAATCTTTGTCCAACATAATAAAGGGTCAGGTAGTAACATGATTTTGATCTGGTTTATTCTAGCTGACTTCTCGATAATGAAAATAGTTCCCTTTGTGATTACTTTTCCTTGTTTTAATCGCATTTATCTCTTATTCTCTCTTTTGTCACACCTATTTAGGTTACATTTCATGTTTGTTTATTGGAGGACATCAGTTTATATTTTTTCTGGTTTGCAGAAAATAAAGAAATATTTTTGAGAATAAACATATGTAATAACTTTTCCCCAAACTATTTAAATCTTTTTTTTTCTAAAGGCTATCAGATCTTTATAGCAAGTTGCTTTAAAGGCTAGAAGAAATATCGGACAAACAGATTTGTGAAAGTTTGAACAAAATCGATAAACTGTGAGAAAGATTTAATTTTTTAATTTGTGTACCGGTTTATGCAATGTATATATGAAGAAATTTTAATTTAGCAAATCGGCAATGTCACTATGATGTAGTGTACCACAACCTTCCTCAATGTTACAAAATAGAAAAGGACTGCAATATCATTTACCAAAATTCATTTCAATTCAATTTTAAAATGGTTTACTAGACATGATTCAGAGACATAAGCTGAATTGCACACGTGTATACATAAGATGAAAATAGCAATAAAAATGCAAGGTGCATAGAAATAAACAGCGGTAAGAAGATGATGTCTAATAGATGATAATTGTTGCTGAATAGAGACGAAATACATTATCTTAGAAAAAGATATAAATGTGCAAAGGATTATAAGAAGTATCAGGAAAATATGGCACGTACTTCGAAAATCGAAAAGATCAGAAAAATGTAGATGGACATGTAAAAATGTTTCATTATGATTATTATTATTATTATTAATATTATTGTTATTATTATTATTATTATCATTATCATCTTCATTTTTATGCCTCCACTAAAAAGTAGCCAGAGGCATTTAATTCTGGTTGTCAGTCCTCACGTACGTATGTACGTCCCGTTCTCGTGATCACGTTATCTCAAGAACCAATTAATGGATTACCGCCAAACTTCGGTCACGTATGTATCTTGCAGAGCTAATGAACTGATTAGATTTTTGGGTCATGAGGTCAAAGGTCATTGGGCTCATTATGTATGCAAAAATAGCTTGGGATCGCATTATCTCAAGAACCGATTGATGGATTGCCGCCAAACTTGGGTCTGTATCTTGCAGAGCCAATGAACTGATTAGATTTTGGGGTCACGAGGTCAAAGGTCAAAGGTCATAGGGCTTATTATGTATGCAAAATAGCTTGTGATCGCGTTATCTCAAGAACGGATTGATGGATTACCGCCAAACACGAGTCATATATGTATCTTGCAGAGCCAATGAACTGATTATATTTAGGGGTCATGAGGTCAAAGGTCAAGGGGCTCATTATGTATGCAAAAATAGCTTGGGAACTCATTGTCAATACTGATGGATGGACTACTATCAAACTCAGGACTTGTATGTATCTTCCAGAGCCAATGAACTGATTGGATTTTAGGGTCATATGAGATCACATATCAAAGGGTCATACAATTGTATATGAAAAATAGCTTTTAATCATGATATTCTGAGAACATGTTAATGGATTACAATCAAACTTGAATTTTTAAAATGGCTTCTGTTTTGGTTTGTAAAATCGCTCTATGGCGGAGGCATTATTTTCTACTGCGTAGAGTCGAACATCCATCTAGTTATTATTATTACTCTTATCATCATTATTATTATTATCATCATCATCATTAATATAATTATTATAATATGCCACAGATTTGATGAAAACGAGGCAATAACAGACGGCGTAGAAACAACAAACTCTTGTGAAATTAACATCGAGGCTGCAAAGGCTGACGGGAAAATGTGGTCAATTCACAAGAAAGGTATTAAAGGAGAACTTCAACAAAGATTTTGCCTTTCTCGGCAAAGAAATATGAAATTCTCTGCAATACTATATCTTTAATTTTGACATTTTCAATTTTTCAAACTGTTGGCGACAAATGTGGATGGTAAACATTTTTAAATCCAAACTAAGAGCATATCTTTTCTTTAATAAATGTGTACTATTATAATTGTTATTATTATCAATATTAATATTGCCATTATTATTATCATTATTATCATTATTATCATTATTATCATTATTATCAATATTATTATTATCATCATTATTATTATTATTATTACTGTCTGAAACTTTCCCTGACATAGCAATCACTAAGTTATAGATCTTGTAGTGGTAATATAGATAAAAGAAGTGAACTGTATGGTCATTATGTTCTTGTACTGCTCTGTTAACAACTTTCCCATTTCCTGTACTGTAAGATATTATAAATTCACATTTCCTTCACAGGCTTCTTTTACCTTCAGAGCTTTTATTCTTATGACGGATATCATGATGTTTGAAGTCAGCAAGAACATATCCTTTTTAGCCATAAGTTTTAAGCAAAACAACATTTTAGTCACGATGTGTATAAGAACAAATGTAGAAGTTGCATGAAATCACATCATATTTTTAGCTATCTGGCAATTTTCAGCTTACTATAAAGGCAGGGTTGCAAATTTTTCATTAAAATCATAAAATTTAAGTTCCTCTGGAGTCATACAATCTTACATTACAATATAATATATGATAACATAGTAGAATATGTTATATGATGATTTACTTTCACAGAGGATGAATATAGTAACACTATTGCGACTATTGCGGATGAAATAGCAAAGGGGCTGATCGTAGCCCCACCACAGGTAATTATCTCCATACAGGTATTGTGTTTCTAATATGAGTTAGAGCAGTGAGAGAAAATGAAATGGCTTTCATACTTTGTTCATCCAAATAAAAATCTCTAAGTAAACGTAGTATTGAGTTATGATTATGATGGAGAAGTGAAATTCTGTCTGAAGAAAAAAAAATGGTTTATGATGACCATTCAAACAAATAAATGATGCTGGATATTTGGGCTATGAATTTGATAGCAATTTACCTAAGTAGTAAGTGAAGAATGATGAATATATTTGGACTGAGACTTCATGCACCACAGTATATAATGGTTATTTTTTCCTTTGTATATGCATTTGATTCATGATAAAATACATTTTGATGCAAACAGCCACAATGTAGGTAAACTTTTTTAGAAAGTGGATTCTTATTATTATGCTGTTTTGAACTTCAATTTCATTAGTGCAAAACAAGTTTACATTTAACTTGCTATTAGCCATTCAAGTATTCATAGCTGTTTGTTTGCATCTAGCCAGTCATGCAGTGACACAATAAATTGCTCTTGACCAGTCTAGAAAGACAGTGTAAATGAATAAAGATTGGGATCATCTGATCAACCACTTACACAAAGTAGTTCTAGTTGCTAATTGTGATGCAGTTATTAGTGACAAACTTGATATTGATTTATTTTGTGTACAGAATCAAGAAAGTTTAGAACCACTAAGCTATACTACTGACGGCAGAGACATAAATATGAAAGAAATAGGTTTGTGTATATGTTTGTTTTTTTTTTTTGTTAGTTTTAGTTTGTTTGTGTTGTTTGTTTGTTTTCTTAACACTAGATCAATCCTTAATTCGTCATCCGTAAGATATAAAGTATAAATGGAAGTTGATGACAAATGAGTAATTACTCCTTAAAACTTCTTTAACATAGTTATCATAAAATTGTCATAAGTCAGTGCACATTTTAAAGTGCAATCAATTCCTACTTATTGAATGTCAGTTACATGAAATGTTATCATAATAATAACGATAACGATAGTAGTCACATTTGTAGGCCTATAGCTGATACCATGAAAGTGCACATGCTCCATTCCCTGGGAAGTATTTTGGCCAGACACCATTTTACAAGCGTAAACGTGCCGAACCAACATTTGCATCCTCCTTGGTACCCATTTTACACCTGGGTGGAGAGTGGCAAAGTAGATTAATTATGAATGCAGATATCCTTCAACTTTTCATATGTTTCTTCTTTATTGCAGAAGAATATGTCTTGGAAAGTGTTGAGGAGATACTAAGGGAACAGGTCCGCTTAAAGGTACAATATATTTTTATGCCTCCACAACAAAGTAGCCGGAGGCATTATTTTTTCAGGTTGTCCGTCCATACGTCTCGTTCTCGGGATCGCGTTATCTCTTATACCAATAGATAGATTACCATCAAACTCAGGACATGTCTATATGTTTTTGCTCATACTCTGCTAAAAAATGATACTACGGTATTTGATATAGAAAATTTGTTCATGATACAAGTTTGACAAAGACAAAGTTGTTTTATGATTGTATTCAGGATCAGTATTGCATGATGTTCCCATTTTGGGGGTAAAATTTTGTTTTGGATAATTGTTCATGTAGAACTAGGTGTATTAATTTTCTTCATTCCTCAGGAGATAGGAACAGACAGTACCGATAGCGTTAGAGGAGAAGGAGTTTCACTAAGTATATGGGACTTTGCTGGACACGACGTATACTACACAACCCATCAGGTAAAGAACATTTGAAGAACATTAGATTTCTTGTAAATTTTACTGTGATGCCATGGAAGCAAATTGTAAAGTATTGTTAGATTCTGGTAATTGGAAAAATTGAACAAATTGTATTGACTTCAGTCTCCCATACATCCATCATGGCATTCATGTCCTAAATATTTGATATTTCTCCTGTGATCAGTTTTAGTGTAGATATCTCATTCCCAAATAAATTAGAAATGGAGACTATTACCGTATTCTATTGTCTCAATGTTCAGGGCACATGGATTCATGTACTTTTAAAATATATGCACAGCTGTTGGCCTATGTATTGGTTTTACCATACTTTGTGCATGAATATGTGGTCCAGTCGTAGATGCAAAGTCATGCCCATGGGCTAAATTACTGCTTCTTTTATTGTATCCCCCCGGCAGTATGCCGGTGGGGTACTTTGGATTCAGCAGCGTTACGCCGCGTCTGCCGTGTCATATTCTTGGGTGCGCTCTAACTGCCACATTTCTTGACGATTTCTTTCAAATTTTGTATAGAGGTTTATCTTGGTATAATCTACACACCTATAACTTTTGGTGATGCTGCCCCCAGTGTTCCGTCTTCTATAGGGTAATAGGCCACATTTTTGTGGATGGCTTGTGTGCACTCCGATAGGCCACATTTCTTAGGGGATTTTGTTCAAATTTTAAACGAAGGGGTAACTTGGTATAATCTACAGGCCTATAGATTTTGGTGATGCTGCCACCAGTGTTCCGTCTTTTACAGGGTCAAAGGTCATATTTTGATAGACGATTATGTTCATTCTCATGTGCTGTCTAACTGCATCATTTCTTGACAGATTTCTTTCTCATTGAGTATGGAAGTGTATGTTGGTAAAATCTATGCACCTATAATTTGTTTGTGATGCTGCCACCAGAGTTCCGTCTTTGATATGGTCAAAAGTCATGTCTTTTATGCGCTCTAAATGCCACATTTCTTGACGTATTTCATTCAAATGTTGTATGGAGGTGTGTCTAATAGTACAATCTACACATCTTTAGTGTTTGGTGATGCTGCCACCTGTGTTCCGTCTGTTATACAGTCAAAGTTCATATTTTGGTGGCTGTCTTTTGAGCGCTCTAACTGCCACATTTCTTTCAAATTTTCTACAGAGATGCATTATACTCATATCTATACACATATTGTTTTGGTAATGCTGCTCCTAGTCTTTAGTCCGAGCCACTAGTGGTGATCTCTACGTCATCCTTTTGTTTCAGGTAGGGGAGAGGGGATCTTTGTCCCTCCTTCGAACATAAGGATGACACAAAAATCGCTGCCACTGCCATGGGGATACATTAGCATTGCGTGGCAATACAGATTGCAAATATTTCTAGTTTATTCGATATTCCACTTTTGGAGATCAGATTTCACATTAGTTTATAATTGCTGGCTTCTTACTATCTAATAAAGTGAAGAAAAGTGCTCTAAAATTTAAACAACTCTAGAACTATGTCTTAATTTTGTAATATTTTTTTTCTTTTTCAACAGAAGTTTCTTACTCATTTGACCTGTCATTGTCACAGATTTATCTAGGAATATATACAATATGTATATGCAAGTAGTTGGTTTATCATTATGTATCTTAGCATAGATACTCGAAAATTGATGACAGCTATACTGGATCCAGAGGATCTACATCAGTCATTTTTATCAAAAAAGCTATACAAAAAATTGGAAATTAATGCTTTGTCTTGGGTATCAGGAATAGAGATATTGCAATTTAGAGACCTCTTGCCCTTGCTGATGAATTATACTCTCTATTAATACAGTTAATAACTAAATTATTCATATATTATATACCCTTATCAAGTTTTCAAATTTTTTAAGTATGTGAAAAATTGATTTGTCCAGATTTATGTTTCTTGAGAATGTGACATATTGAAGCTTACATTTGACAGTATTTAACAAGGCCCTAATTCAACCAGTCCACCTTGCATTCATGAGTTACGAAACACACAAAAAACATCAAATTTGCAAGGGGTATGAATAGGGGAATTAAGTGCTCGACTATAGCACTAACATGACATCGAGAGTAAAACAACGTTTCATTTGATATAAAAAGCTTTGCTGTAGGCCAAATAATATGGTCTTGCAAGTAGAATAAAGAAACCCTACTTCGCCATATATTACGACGTAGTCTGCTCAAGGAAGCTGCCATTTTGTCGGAATTTCCCTTGAAAACTTCCAGGTTGTGACGTATCGCAAGGATGACTGATGTAGCACGCAGCGCGCGTTATATGTAATACACATCAAACATGGTGTACTGCCAAGTGGTTGGTTGTAATTGTTCCTCGAGAACCATGCAAGGGGAAATCATTTCATTGGTTTCTAGACCAACACAATCACAATGAAATATTCAAGCTTTAGGTAGCAGCTCTGAAGGTGGAGAAATTTCTGGACAAAAAGTACAAGTACAACAGGAAAAAAACGATGTGTTCTGCAGTGATCATTTTACAATTTACAGCAGGGTAACATATGTACGCAATAGCAGTCAAATCCATGCGATACGCCACAGAAAGGGTCGTGCGCAAACACAATGCAGACGTTCTGAGAATGCTCAGAGTCGCGAAAGACAAAGGATTCTGAAGAGTCACGTCCTCCCTTTCGTCAAATGTATGATGTTTTATATTTTTCAGATAATGTTTTAAATGGCCTACAAACTGAAATTAACATGTAATTTGAGGTTAGTTCCCCTTTAATCGTATATAAACAGTGCCCAAGTTCCCTTACTATTATACTTTACTTAAATCCACGATGTTTTAGGTCTATTTATGTTCATCGATTCAGGATTTATCCATGGTTACTGCTATTTGTGAAGGGAGGAGATTGTGTGCTAACATGAGACAACAGACAACACCTAGACCGGCTCATACAGAAGGCTTGGATTCTTTGACCAGTGACTTTCAAGTATATCGAGTTGACCGTCTCAGCTGACACCACATTTTCTGGGAGACTGTCCCACAGCTCCACAACTCTATTGCAAACAACATATAAATAGTAGAGCATATAGAAACAACATAGCATTGTAGTTATTATATGCATCATTTTTATTCCCTTCTCCTGTAGGTGTTTCTGACGTGGCGAGCCATTTATGTGATTGTCTTTGATCTCAGTAGAAGTTTGGATTCTGTCGTTCCCCCTGAATCCAGAGACGAGAATTATGAAAGGGTATTTCTTTATTTCATTTTATACTGCTTGGTATAAATAAATTATGCTTTACAGGGGATAGATAAATGTTAGATAGTTTTGTTGTTTTTTTGTAAAGTTTTACATATATTCATCATCAGGGGCGTACGCAGGGGGGGGTTTTGGGGGTTCAAACCCCCCCCCCCCCCCTTTGGTATTTGAATGTATGTAAACCCTCCTAAAAAAACCTAAAACCCCCCCCTTTGGCTTTTTTTTTTTTTTTTTTTTTTTTTTTTTATTATAAAAAAAAAAAAAAAAAAAAAAAAAAAAAAAAATTATACCCACGGCTAACCTAAATAAGGTGACCTTACCCCCCCCCCAACGAAAAAAAATGTAAAATTTTGAAATTTTGAGACCAAAAAAAAAGTGTCCGCTTACCCCCCCCCCCCCCCCCCCCCCCCACTGAGCGATTTTTTTTTTGACCTCCAAAAAAAAAAAAAAAGTGTCCGCTTACCCCCCCCCCCCCCCCCCCCCCCCACTGAGCGACTTTTCGGCCGGCGCGATTTTCAAATTTTCGGGAGCAAAATATTTTAAAACGCCCCCCTTGAAAAAATCCTGCGTACGCCCCTGTTCATCATTCATTACTTGTGTAAAATGTATTCTTTAAAGTAAAGATATTACAGGTATGATAGCTCTTGTTCATTTTGACAATTTTTAAATATAGATTCAACTACCAGTTTCCTTCTGGATAAGTACAATTAAATCAGTGATATATTAACCTTTTTTTCTTTTGAGAGCAGGGTGTAAGATTAAATAGTTTAGATTATGGAATTTAAAATTTAAAATTTGCGTTACCATTGTGAAACCTAGTGTTAAAATAAGCAACTTTGAAAAAATTGGGCTCTAAAATGCTAAGGATTTTGAGAAATTAAATAATATCAAATTTATTGGTGCTCCCGATAAAGTTCAAATTATAGCGCCTACGGCCATACAATGGTGGCTGCGACCATGACAATTTCGGAATATGCAGTTCTGATATATAATTTCCAAATGGGAATTTTTATATTTTTTTTTCAATGATATTTTATTTTCTCCATTGCTTTTCACAAACAATAACAAAAATAACAATAACAAAATCAATACATAAAATAATCTGCATGTTAATATTATTATATAGAATATGATTTTACATTCACATCTAAATAATACATTGTTTATGGTAATATAGTAATATCAATCTTGAGAGGGAGCTATACAACATAAAGAGTCAACCGCGACAACGGATCATTGAATATTGTTGGATCGCATATGCTTCCATTATATTCATTTGAACCAAATTCATGACCCCATACCAAAACTTTGTATTACATGTACCTTTAAAGGCCAAGTTTACTCCAAAAATAATTTGCTTGTAAAAGATGCAAAGAAACAGGAAAAGCAGAGAAAAATCGGATCACTGATAAGGAAGTTATGAATGTATTTTTATGCCTCCGTTACGAAGTAGCCGGAGGCATTATGTTTTCGGGTTGTCTGTCCGTCCGTCCGTCCGTACGTCTGTACGTACCGTACGTACGTCCCGTTCTCGTGATCACGTTATCTGAAGAACCGATTGATGGATTCCTGCCAAACTTTGGTCATGTATGTATCTTGCAGAGCCGATGAACTGATTAGATTTTGGGGTCACGAGGTCAAAGGTCAAAGGTCACAGGGCTCATTATGTATGCAAAAACAGCTCGTGATCGCGTTATCTCAAGAATCGATTGATGGATTGCTGCCAAACTTAGGTCATGTATGTTACTTGCAGAGCTGATGAACTGATTAGATTTTGGGGTCATGAGGTCAAAGGTCAAAGGCCACAGCGCACATTATGTATGCAAAAACAGCTCGTGATCGCGTTATCTCAAGAACCAATTGATGGATTCCTACTAAACTTAGGTCACGACTCATGTATGTTACTTGCAGAGCCAATGAACTGAGTAGATTCTTGGTTCATAAGGTCAAAGGTCATGGGCTCATTATCTATGCAAAAATAGCTTGTGAACGCATTCTCATTAGAACTGACAGATGGATTACTATTTAACTCAGGACATCTTGCAGAGCTAATGAACTGAGTAGATTTTAGGGTCATGAGGTCAAAGATCAAAGGGTCATATATGTATATGAGAAATTGCTTGTAATCACGATATTCTGAGAACCTGTTAATGGATTACAATTGAACTTGAATTCGAAAAATTTCTTCTGTTTTGGTATGTAAAATTGCTCTATGACGGAGGCATCATTTTCGACTGCGCGCAGTCGAAGTTCCATCTAGTTTAAGTATGAATATGGAACAATGAAAATCACTACACAAATTGCCAAATTTGTTATCAGTTTGTGACGTCATTGCCTCACTATTAATCAAGTGCTTTATATATTTTTATCCCATTAATATCCCTTTTTATCCCCAAGAACTTGATTTCCCCATGCCTTTGCCCAGGTTATATGATTTTAGTCATATTGCATGTATGACATTTAAAGGTAATACAACATTTTGGTATGGAGTCATGAATTTAGTTCAAATGAACATGTTGGAAGAATATGCCATTTTACAATATTCAGTGATCGTTGTCGTGGTTGAAATCAAGTCTAAAGTGATGAAATTGTAAATAATAAACTCTTTTTGTTGTATAGCTCCCTCTCAAGACTGATATTACTTAAGCTTTAAAACAATGTTTCTTGACTAGAATCGACCGATTTGCTATTCCCATTTGGAAATTATACATCAGAACTGCATATTCTGATATTTTCATGGTCGCAGCTATCATGGAATGACCTTAGGCGCTATTTAAAATATTTGAAATTTACCGGGAGCACCGGTGAAAGTGAAAGGAGAAGGCTAATTTTTCTATTGGTTATAATGCATCCACATATGGGCATCCAAATATAAATGTATCAACATTTTAAAGAATTACTATTCATCCAATTTTCAAAATTTCCCAAAACTTTGCATTACCTTAAACAATCTTTTATGAAAAATAATATTATTTTCGAAATACTGTTTATTCATAACTATACATTTTCCTATGAATAGTTTATTAAAATTCACATTTTCATGATTTAACAGAATTTAAAAAATTACTCTATATTAGTGCATACACACGAAAAAATATTACTATCAATGAAACTTGGATGCTGGTGTGAGGATATCAGAATTTTTTTAGGGGGGAAATTGGAAAAAGAAAACAATTAGTGGATAGCGAGTAAATGACGTCACAGACTCATGAATGAGTTGCCAATTTGTCTTGTGATTTTCAAAGTTTTTCATGTCATTAAAAATTATAACTTTCCTATTATTTATCCGATTTTGCTCAAACTTTTTTTGATTGGTTTGTCTGATTTTCCTGCTTCTATTGAAAGTAAGTTATTATTGGAGTAGACTTGCCCTTAAAGCATGCCATTAAAGCGATCAACTTTTGAGAAAAAAATTACTACCTGGTAATGATAATAGCTGGTAATGTTATACCAATTGAATATCGAGGAGTATACTGCTATTTTTCTTAATGATTAATTTACCATCTCCTCCTGTCATCTTCTCATACATGTCATTTCACCCCCATCCTTTAATGATTTCTATTTCTGTTAGTATAGCAATAAGTATTTTCCCTCAATATTCCTTTTTTGTATACAGTAATTATGAAGTTTTTGTCAAGGATTGCCATGCTTCAAGCTTAGTTTATGTTGCAATCCTTCTTCATGATTATTTTATGGTAATATTACAATGTAAGTTCATAATTGTGAACATGTATTAATTGTATGATTTGATTATCATGCTGTAATCGGTTTATTGTTTTGGAAGATAATGAAGATAAATAAATCAATAAATCATTCAACTAATTGTTAGGAGTGGGATATGTATGCGTTACCCTGTTAGAATGATTACAAAGCATGGTGTTTCTGTGTGTTTATCTCATTGGTCTTATCATACATACTTCTTAACAATTAAAACGCAGGCTAAAGGAGGTGCCAAATCAGAACTGACATGTCTAGAGTTCATCAACTTCTGGTTGTGTTCCATCTTTGCCTATGCTGTGGCACCCTCTTCAGTCAGGAATAAGAACTCTTCTAAAACAGCGCAGAAATCTCCACCAATATTCATCGTTGGAACCCATCGAGATAGTGTGAAAGGAGATGCAAAAGAGAAAAAGAAAGAGGTAATGGTTTATGATATACATGTATGTTGATAATGAAATAACAATTTTACCCCAGAAAGCTCCATTAGAGACAGCTGTTCTTCCTGACGATCCTGCAATTCTGTGAGACTTCCGGGATTTACATAGGCCTACTTCCAGTGTACAATGCATGCATGTGGCATGGGCATGGTACACATTTTATGCATTAGTCCAGAATATGCCCGGTCCTTTATAATTCCCAACACACTTCAGTGGCGGATCCAAGGGGGGGCCGAAACGGCCGCGGCCCCCCCTATTGGCGGCGCAAAAAAGGAAGAAAAAAGGAAAGGAGAAGAGGGAAAAAAAAGGAGAGAGAAAAGAAAGGAGAAAAGAAAAGAAAAGAGAAGAGAAAAGATAAAGAAGAACCCCCCCCCCCCCCCGCCCCTCTCCGTCCCAATCCGGCCCGTACTGACTTTACACACCGGAGATAGAGGGGTGCTTTCAGAGAGAGGGAACATACATGTGCGTACCCTAGATAACACTGAGTGGGTGGGGCGGGGGGGGGGGGGGAGAGAAAAGTTCGGGTGAGAAAGGGGGAAAGACAAGGAAATGGCGCAAAGTGACAGTAACGACGAATAAGGGAAAACTGTAATCGGGAGATTTGGGGTCATTCCAGAAGGCTTGGCAAACGTTATTGAATAGAGGGGGCCGGGCCGGCCTCATAAAATCTCGAGCCGCGGATTCAAAGTTAAACGTTAAAAACAGCCCCTGCGCTACAAAGGTCACCACTCTTTAGTGAGAAATTTGAAAAGGGCACAATATTTTGGATGTCTTTTAAATAGAAGCTATATACTCAACAGTCAAGTTTTAAATTAACGGTAGGGCCGCTTTATAACTCTTATTTTGCCCTTCATTTGGATTCAGCTCATACCAACTCGCTTGTGCTTGTATTTGAACTCATGTTGGTAGTAATCATGGACAGGGGCGGCAATCCTGGGCCCGATAGGGGGACACGTCCCCCAGGAAATTTAGAAATATAGCCAGAAACAAATATAGCGGAAAGAACGTACATATTGGGCTTAGGGATTTTCTAGAATGCATAATTTCAGCATTCAACATTGCAAAATCTCGCTTGGTCGCTAAGCCCCGGCCCTCGCCCGATAACACAAAACTATGATATGACGCTCCCCGGCCGTGATTTATCCATGGTTGGTGAAATAGATCTTTTTCCCCTTTCATTTCTACTAACCTAATTGTGTGCTATCACAATCATGATTGTTTCATTTTCCCTTTAAAGCAGGCGCGTAGGCAGGGGCGGTAGGGGCAGTAAGATGAGATAGGACGAAAAAGG
>JAVYIG010010837.1:0-65778 GCA_035222895.1 Strongylocentrotus droebachiensis | reverse complement strand
CCATAAAGAGACAGCAGCGAACAATAGAAGAACAGCTAATCACTTGGAACAATGACTCAGGGAAGAAGTCGAGGAGTTGCCAACTCTCCTTCATCTTCCCCCAATTATTTAGTGCAGTGCCAGAATATATTTCCAAACCCCTTTTGAAAAGAGACTTCATAGGCCTACTAGAAATAGTGTGATAGATATGGAGTATTGATTTAGATTTTTAAAACAGCACATATATTAATATTTCGAATTGCCCAAATTCCCCCGCCCTCAAAGTTGCGATTAAGTATGTGGGATCTAGTTATTGGAAAGATAATTTTCAAACTCTATCAGTTTATGAGCAACTAAACAATGCCAAAGAACACGAACAACATGTTTCTCAGGATTGTACAATTTTAATATAATGAACATTTGTATTATACACGTAATGTTCGCATCATGATTGGTTAAAAAAAGTATTGAGGACATCATTATTCCACGTGTATCCTCCCACATTTTCTCCCACGTCCGCAGTATGTGTATCCATATTTACCAATATTTTGTCATTTTTTTTCAATTTTTCTCTATATCAACCTTCCATCAAAAAAGGTAAAGAGATAATCCGTGTCTTTGTCATTAAATGGAAAAAGGACGATTTGTTGTATGACATTTGTTTGAGTTTCGCGGGGGGGGGGGGGGAATGGGCTGTGTCAAATATTTGTTATCTTTTATAATCATGGGCTTGGTCGATGATATAAATCTTGATAGTGATAAAAGATAATGCAGCGAATTAAAACAGTTGCTGACAGAATGCCAAAAACCAAGAGGAACAATTTTAGGTTCACTTTTAAAGATACTGAGTTCGAACTGTATAACACAATCATAAGCGCAATTACGTGTCCGACCAACTTTAGGCAATATTGTGCCCAAATTAAGTCATGTTACGCCCTTTTACTACACATTTAGGCTAACTCACAAGATTTGGGCCTAAATGTGCTATGATATATCGACCCTTATCGGCGGTATTTCCCCCTCATATTTTCGCCCTTTTTTTAATACTGAATATACTAAAACAACCTCCCAAGTTTTCTGCTTAAAATGACATATCGTTGCCACAGAAACAATATTTAAATAAAAAAATTAAAGCGTGCATCATTATTATCTATGAATTAAATGATTGACATTGATTATTTGTTTATGGTAAAGTAATCATTTCAACGAATTTTACACATTCATTATTGCAGCATTAGAATTGTGTATTAAGCAGAAAAGTAAAAGGGAGTTGGCGTATATTCCATAAAAGGTTATATTGTATATACTTAAAAATCTACCCTTACATTGTGACGGTAGAATAATTTTAAAGACAAATTGGCTTGAAAATAAGTAAGAAAAACAAAAATATAATTACCCCATGGAATTCTTACCTCTCTTTTAAAAATATCTATGATTCCATTTTCCAAATATCGGAGTCAAATCTTGGAGACAGATTGAAGGTTATCCACGTCCAATATACAAACTCACAATCCTTGTGGTTATCAGGTATAATATCCAATGATAACATATGCGTGAATGTAAATTGTCCAAGACGGGAATATCAAAATCACATTATGTTCGAACAAATATCATTAGAATTGACGAAGGCAATGACCATTTTTCTCCCTTTCAACTGACTAGCTGTGCATGTAGTGAGCTCTTGGTCCCTAAATTGCCAGGCAGCAGTAATGAAAACGTTTCCGCTTACGTAGCGAGGAGGAGCTAGGGACAGTGTTTTGATCGGTGCATATCCACAAGTTTGGCGACTCGAGTACGGGCCATGTTTTTTTTCCTTCTCCTTCTAAACTTCAGGGATCATCTTCAAAGTTCGTACTTTGCGTTATCGAAGAATATCATATATTTCTACATGAATAATAGGTTTAAAGGGCTAGTCCAATCCATATTTCAAGTTGAATGGAATAAATAGAAATAACATGAACAAACAAAACGTTGAAAGTTTCATCAAAATCGGTCGAAAATAAGAAAGTTATGGAATTTTAAAATTGCGAGTAACTTATATTAATGAAACAGTGAAATATATCACATGGGCTGTATACAATATGAGTGGATCGATGATGTCATCCTTTCACGATTCCCCACTATTCTGTTTATAAAAAGTTCAAGTTTCTCTTTTTCTTGGACACATTTAGTTAAAGGATTTCCTGCAGATTACAATAAGTTAAAGTAATGGCGATTTTGCACTTATTCCATTAGGATTCAAGCCATGTTTTACATTCCCAGAGCAGAAAGTGTTATTTCGTTAATTTTATGTACAAAGCAGATAGAGAGAAGTGAGGGGATGACATCATCAACACGCTAAATTGCCTACAGCCTATTTGAATAATGTGATACATATTACTTTTTTTATGAAATTATGCGAAACTTTGGAATTCCATAACTTTCTTTTTTTCATCCGATTTTAATGAAATTTTTTTGTTTGTTTGCTTTTTCCCTATTAATTAGAAATTAATTAGAAATGTCGGGGGGGGGGGGGGGATGCGGAGTCCGTTTCTGATATTTGACTATGATGTGTCACAATATGCTCCCTCGGCTTTCCCGGTTGATAGGACCTCTGATGTTTTAAAAACTATCAACCCCCCCCCCCCCCCAGGGGCGGATCCGGCTGGCGGCAGGGGAGGGGGCTAAAGAGGGCGCCCATTTCGTGAGAAAATATTTAGCCGCGAAACAGCCGGCCGGTGAATAAGATGGGGGGGGGGGGTTGCCCCCGAAATTTGAAAATCGCCCCCCCCCCCCCTTGAGCACCAGGGGAGGGGATCCGTCCCCAAATAAAGGTAAAATTAACGTATTTTTACATGTTTTTTTCCCAGGGGAGGGAGTCCACCCCCTGGTTCCGCCACTGCCCCTCGTCCTTCTGACAATCCTGAATACGCCCCTGACCGAGTGTGTCTTCTATCCGATGACGCTTTAGAATAGTTGCGTATTTCTCGATCGAGAAGACTTTCCATGACTGGTGCATAATGACTCTTTTCATATCAGGTCAAGGTCGGATTAATACCCTGAGCTCTAAAACAAGTCCCTGGTGACGTTTTTTAAAAAGGTGAATTTAGGTACTCACAGTGAACTCTATACGATCACAAAGACTTTCGGGAAATCAACCTTGGGCTGTACAGTAGCCTTATTGTGCACAACATCACCACAGCCATGTTCAGACGGGGCTGTCTTAGTAGGCGTTAATCTTAACTCTACATCAATAAATATTCTATTAATATTTGACTTAAACCATTAGCTGTCCATACGCTATTAGTCTTACTCGGACTAACTTGCCACGATCAAGTTAACACGGCCTTCCACCGACCCAGTCTTACTCGGCGTAACTTCCGGAAGTGGTGGCGCCCTCAACCCAACTTCCACATCTAAACCGCGCGAAATCTAATTTTCATTTTCGAAAGGTCACAGATACTCCGAGTGCCAGGTGAGAGCGTCCACACAGTCAACTACCCTCTAGTCGTGTAAGCGCGTTACTCCTGTAATAATTTAGGACTTAGGAGTGAGTCAGTCTGCGTAAAGTTTGGCGTAGCTAACACGACAATCGTTCAGATCGACGGCCACTACGCCGACCTATATAGACCGACCTTATACTTACGCCGACTAGCTCTAAACACGACTTTAACGCCGACCAAAATTGCCATCGTGTGAACACGGCTAATGACGTACACAGTAATCAAACATGATTCTTATTGGCAATACAATAGGGTATATTGAAATTTCCCTCGCGTTGATTTCTTGAAAGTCTTTGCGATCGTGTCATTTGATATTTGTCTACATGGATAATAATGATATCCCTGATTGGAGAATCTTCCGTTTATATTAATCATGTGGGTTTTTTGTTCAGGTTTTGTTTTAATTAGTTTTTTGTTGAGTTTTTGTTTCTTTCAATTTTTAAACAAATATTTCCAACACAGCCTGGTTCAAATATTGTCAATACTAACATGTTTTCAGAGGTCTCTTTAGATTTAGCTTATGAGACGATCCCTTTATGTAGGGGGGAGGGGGGGGGGGGATTATGGAAAAAGAAGAAGAGCCTCGCTGGAAATTGAGAGGAGTGCTTGCATTGGAAGTCAGGAAGTACGTATTCCATGGCCGCCTAACATGCCTAATGCCAGATAGTGGTGCTAGAGGCTGAGTCAGTATGCATATAGCTGACTCACTGATATAAAACTTGTAGTCTAGCCAAGTTATGATGAGGTTCCGTGGTTAGGCGATCCGAATCAAATAAAAGAAGGGTGCGGGTTCTATGCCCCCGTATTGCAAGATTACCCACTCATACTTCCTGGAGCCGAGTCAAAGTTGGCAGGTTCTTCGAGACAAAGACAGCAAGGAATGCTTCGTGGGTGGACTTTGGAGTAAGTGAAAATTTGCCGCCGATACCAAGCCTTAATATATCCTGAGGTTCTTAAATGATATTTCCTAGTTTAAAAAAAAAAGTGAAACGGTAACTAAGGAAAAAATGAAAAGAAAAATATTGGTATAACGTCATACATTTTTGGTGGGTATTCTGCTGAAAGGTTAAAGGGATAGTTGAGTTTTGTTGCAGAGGGCGCTACACAAAATATTTTTTTGTGAGATAAACTGAGTGTCAAATTTGAAAGAACATAATATTCAAATGACAAAATCATCTTTGTTTGATCAAAATCTGTCCAGAGACGGCTGAAATATAACGATTTCTAATACTTGTGTACCACCACAAATATTAGATATTTTGAAAAATTTGAGAAAACCGTTGGAAAAAACGAAATAACGCCTTTTACGTCGTATTTCAGCCAATGCCGATGTTGGCTATTTTGTTGGCATTTTCTTGTTATTTTATATTACGCAAAACTTGCTGGCCCATGTATTGTTATTTTTTTAAATAATTAATTAACGGTCACCGTGTTTTTTTTAAAGTGGAGCTGAATTGGTATGCTCGTATTGGATAAATTTCACACATTTTGGGGTCTAAAATTACCTTCATAGCATTTTAGGTTAAAAAAGTGCACTAGAAATGTCATAGATAAGAATAAGAGCAATAACCATGCACTTTGAAGGCATTTGCGGTCTGAAAAACAGAACTCAACTATCCCTTTAACTGTCACACGCACATTCGGGACCTATAATTGGCCAGTGGTCGATACAACATTGTTTTTTGTTCTAACCCAACTTTTTACCTGAATTTTTTATTTTACCATTATGATCATATTGTAACGGCATAATTTTCTATACAGGAGAATATAGTTCAGGATAACATGAGGAATCGCCTTCAGACAGCTGTGACAGTAACTTGGTAGCAGCTGCCATGGACCACGGAGATGCTACAAAGGAACACAGTTCACACCTTAGACTTGAGGTGTTAACGACCAGTACTAATAGCGGTTAGTTGGTGAGAAGTGTTCTGAAAATTAATGAAGGATGAAATCAGATTTTGATCAAGTCATAAATCTTGGCATTCTCAGTTTCTGCTTTGATTTCATTCCGCGAAAGGCGCAGTCCCGCTCTGGAAATGCAAATCATATTATCGGAGAAGGCTATATGCATGACGACAATACCATCGCTATGACTATGAAAAACGCAAATGTTATTACAAAATCAGTATGTCGCAATCTGAAATTTGTTGTGGATTGTGCAATGTCTCAAAGCTCAAACGGTAAGAACACAAAACCCTGATGTTATTACGTTACACCCCTACTTTTCGTCATCACTCCAAACAAAGTCGTATAGTATTTAATGTGATCTGTATAGACCAGTTCGGAGATATTCAAATATTCAAGTTTCTTCCTCTTGAAAAGAATACTTCCACCTGTGTATCATAAAATGTACACCGTCGGTGCAGAAATGAATAATAATTATATAACTTTCATGAGCACAAATCATCCTGTATTCGTCTTCGGTACAAATGATCTTAATCTGCCCACGCGATGATAGTATCTTCAAAGTGGCGATTTCATTCCAAAACTTTTATTATGGAACATAAATTGTATCAAAAAGATAAACATAAGCTAAACGATAGTAATGGAATGGATTCGAACTTTGGTCCCGAACTCCAAATATTCCATCCATATCGTTTCAATAGACAACATAATTTTGGATCAACTGAATAACTGACAGCTGCTATGTACATGTAGTAATAATATGGATGTCTCCTTTGATTATATTGGTTGACCATTGCTCTCGGTCACTTGTCCAGCACCGGAGGACCAGAAAGCTTCTTGGACTGACTCACTGTGGTGTCCGCTTAATCCGTCCCGAGTTGCTGGGAAATGTTAGGGAGGGGTGCAGAGGCGAAGGGAGGTGAATAACAAGAAGAATAGTGTAGGAGCGGAGAAACAACAAATGCAATGAAAGAGAATAAAATTAAGAAATGTAATTAAGAGAGAAAATAGATAGCGTGTGTATTCTATATTCTTTCCTCTCTCTCTCTCTCTCTCTCGCTCGCTCTCTCTCTATCTCTCTCTCTATCCCTCTTCACCCTCTCTCGTAATCTATCTCTCCCTCATCTCTTCACCTCTTTTTTCCCTGTATGTAGCAATCTCTCTCATCCCTCCCCTTTCCATGCTCTCTCCCTTTCTCGGTCCCCCACCACTGTGTTGATGTACTTGTATGTCTTGTATGCAAAAATTGAATATCGACTTGCTAAATTGCCTTTGCACTTCATAACAGCGTGCACGTTAGCATTTAAAAAGAGTCTTATCATCCGATAGATTTTGTTAACCAAAAGACGACTCGTTAGACAGTGTAAGTGATAATTATTGAGGTCCATTGTAGTGCAAATCAAATTCAATACCAAAATAATATTCACCGATGAATATTCACATTCGTAAAGGGATCGTGAAAAGGAGGAGCGGAAAGGAGAATGTAGTTCCCCCCCCCCCCCTAATTTCTTCATAACTTACAATTGAATATTGTATTTCGTAATAAAGTGTATCCATGAATGCCAAACCAATATCTGCCTCGTCAGGTGTTAAAACAGTTTGGGCATGTGCCGCGTGTGGTTTTCTACGACGGTGCATAGCGCTACCTGTATGCACATTTATCATATACAGAACCAATCTCTCTGCAAATGTTGAAATGTTGTCATTAATACCCCCTTCACATACACAGTACACGGATTTTTATTACTAGTCCTAACCAGGGGCGTCGCCAAAGGGGGGGGGGGTGGGGGGTGTATCTCAGGATATTGTCGGTAAAATTTCGCTACCGTCGGGAAAAAGAGAAAAGGGGGAGGGAAAAAAAGAGAGGGAAAAAAGATAGGGGGGAAAAGGGAGGGAAAAAAGAGAGGGAAAGGGAAAGAAAAAAAAAAGAAAAGGAAAAGAAAAGAAAGAAAGGAAAAGAAAGGAAAGAAAGGAAAAGAAAGGAGAGAAAAGAGAAGAAAGAAAGAGAAAAAAAGAAAAAGAGGGAGGAGAGGAAAGAAAGGAAAAGAAAGAAAAGAAAGAAGAGGAAAACAAAAGAAAAAAGAGTGAAAGGGAAACAAAAGAAACGGGGGATGAAAGAGAGGAGAGAGAGGGGAGGTAAGAGTCTGAGAGAGGAGGAGTGGGAGTAAAAGAGAGAAGGGGGTTATTGGGTGGAGTCGTCTTGTCGAGGGAGCAAGAAAAACACGGGTAAATATGTTGCTGTGTCGGGTCAGCTGTGTCGGTATTCTTGCTCGATCCTCGTGTACTATATCAATGCAGAAGTTTGAAGTCGGTGAGATGTATATTGTCGGTCGCCCGACAAGTTTTTTTCCCTACGAACTGTGACTTCTTATCCGCTGTGACGACTTCGAGAATGACTACAACTACAATACTTGTTTTTTTCTCGAAGTTTCACTTTCCTGTAATATCAGCTAAAGAAATCAGAGGTTTAAAATTTTCGGGGAAACTAAATTCAAACAAAGTTTAAGAGTCAACAACGGTACGACGAATCGTCTTCCTTTCTTTATATCGTGAGGAAACGCCAAAAATTCCGCGCTTCGCGCGGAAGGGGAAACTTCATTTAGACGAGTCGAGAACGGTACAACTAAAATCGTCTTCTTTCTCTATTAATTTAAGGAAACGTCAAAGCTTCCGCGCTTTGTGCGAGAGGGGGAAACTGAATTCAGACAAAATTAATAGGGCTTATTTAGAGTCGAAAACGGTACAACGAATCGTGTTCTTTCTCTAATAATTTGAGGAAACGTCAAAGCTTTCGCGCTTCGCGCGAGAGGGGGGAAACTGAATTCAGATGAATAGGGCTTAATAAGAGTCGAGAACGGTACGACGAATCGTCTTCTTTGTCTAATAATTTAAGGAAACGTCAAAGCTTCCGCGCTTCGCGCGAGAGGGGGGGGGGTCTGAATTCAGACAAAATTAATAGGGCTTATTTAGAGTCGAAAATGGTACAACGAATCGTGTTCTTTCTTTAATGATATGAGGAAACGTCAAAGCTTTCGCGCGAGAGGGGGAAACTGAATTAAGATGAATAGGGCTTATTAAGAGTCGAAAACGGTACGACGAATCGTCTTCTTTCTCTAATAATTTAATGAAACGTCAAAACTTCCGCGCTTCGCGCGGGAGGGGGGAAGCTTCATTCAGATAAGGATTAAGAGTCGAGAACAGTACACCGAATCGTCTGCTTTTTCTCATAATTTAATGAAACGTCAAAGCTTCCGCACTTCGCGCGGGAGGGGGGGAACTGAATTCAGAAAAGAATATACAGTCGAGAACGGTACAGCAAATCGTCTTCTTTTTTATAATAATTTAAAACGTCAAAGCTTTCGCGCTTTGCGCGGGAGGGGGAAGGAGGACTTCATTCAGCCAAGGATTACCAGTCGAAAACGGTACAATTAATCATCTTCTTTTCCTAATAATTTAAGGAAACGTCTAAGCTTCCGCGCTTCGCGCGGGAGGCCCATCACCCACACCCCCCTAATGAGCGCGCTTTTAAATGATTCTCTTGCTCACTACCGCCCCTCCCTAAAAAAAGATCCTAGCTCCGCGCCTGCATTAAAATATATAGCTATGATGCTAACTAAATTGAAGAAATAATTCGTATATTTATGTCGTCGAGGAAAATGACCATTTTGCGCATATGCAAGTACTATAGATAGTCCATAGGAAAAAAAGTTTAGCCTTCGGCCCTAGGGTTGAATTTATAGATATTGGACATTTAATTTTTTCGGTAATTGGTGGCTAGTTTTGTCGGTAATCGTTGGCCTCTACACCCCCCCCCCCCCTCCCCCCACTGAAGAAGGTCTAGCGACGCCCCTGGTCCTAACGGATCGCTAACTCGTAGTCAGTCGCAAGCATCCGTAAAAAAACTCGTTGGTATCCGTAAATGACTCGTCACAACTCGCAACAACTCGCAGACACTCTTATATAAGGATCCGTGAAAGGAGAGGCAATTTTTTTGACATGTCAACAATCTTCTTACGATTGTCCACGAATTGATTTGTCCGTAAATAAAACCGCTCGCCACAACACGTAGCCATCTGTGAACTGCTCGCAAGAACTCGTAAATGACTCGTCACAATTTTTTAAAACGATTTTTACGGTTACTTTCAGATTTCTTTACGGATTATTACGAAAGCTCACGTGTTGTTTACGATTACAATGGCTTTACGGATTGTTAAGAGTTATTACGAGCACTTTACGAGTACTTTACGAATAAAAACGTATACTTTACGTATGCTTACTTATGATCTTAATCTGCCCACATGATGATAGTATCTTCAAAGTGGCGATTTCATTTAATTTTTGTTATTATGGAACATCAATTGTATCGTGTGTGTGTATAGTTACGTAATTTTTACGATTTGGGGAAAGGTATAGAAGCTGCAAAATCGTAAGGACTCGTAAATACTCGTTGTAAAATGCCCGTAAGTTGCTCGTAGTTACCGTGACAAATCGTAACAATCGTGGAATGTTGCCGTAAATACATCGTAATAATCCGTAATAATTTGTAAATAGCTTGTAATAACTCTTAAATCGGTCGTAAAAGTTGCCAAATCGTAAGGATCCGTAAAAGATCCATAAGGACTCGTAAGAAAAATCCGGATATGTCAAGGGGGTATATACAGTGCGTCCCAGAAAAAACGAAACTATCGATGTTTTATTATAACTTAATCGCAATTATAATTAATAAATGACACATATTTGGAAAGCTTAGATCCTCCTCTTTCATTTGATGTAACTCATGTGAGGCATATTTCACGCATGAGTGATTAAAAGCAATTTGAAGAGAGGACACCAAAATGTCATTTGGCGGGCGGTATCTGAATTTCAAGGAGAAAAATTACATTTCTAGAAAGTTCAAATTCTGTTCTTTCATATGACACCTCAATCGGGAAAAATGAACCAGGAATAACAAAGTTCTCTTTGTTTAAAAAAATGCTTGCATTTCCGTAATTTGATCAAACGAGTTCTTTTTCACTGGCTGCCTGCCGTAGCATCAAACAGAGTTGACAAAAGACTTAACTCCGTTTCGTTGAAGATCAGCCATGCATCAGGTCTTTCGACTTCTTTGTGCATGGGTGATCAAATTATGGAAATGCAAGCATTACTTTAAACAAACGGAACTTTGTTATTCCTGGCTCATTTTTCCTGATTGAGGTGTCATATGAAAGGGGAGAAATTGAAATTTCTGTAAATGTAATTTTCCCTTTAAACTTCAGATACCGCCCGCCAAATGACTTTTTGGTTTCCTCTCTTCAAATTGCTTTTAATCGCTAATGCGTGAAATATGCATCATATGAGTTACATCAAATGAAAGAGGAGGATCTAAGCTTTCCAAATAATATTATGTGTCATTTATTAATTATAATTGTAATTAAGTTATGATAAAACATCGATGATTCTCGGTTTCGTTTTTTCTGGGACGCACTGTACAACCTGGCCAACATAGCTTTGAATAATCACAAATTATAAAGACTAAATTAATTGCCTCTATTATCTATTTTATATTTATTACAACAAAAGACATGTGCACTGTAAAGATACTGTAAATATATTCATTCTTGTCACTATTGAATGAAAAGATATCAATATATTAAGTTGGGGGGGGGGAGGGAATGAGGCATTCCATCCCATTGTGGTTTCGAATCAAAGAGCTCTTTTATAAAGTTGATGGCATCGTCTGCCATTCAGAACTACTGTCATGGTACTAAATGTAATATTAAAACAATCCTTTAAACCACTAACCACGTTTATAACAATTTGTGCATTTTATGTTTCACTTAAGTTGTTTAGTGAAATTATACAAATTTACGACTGACGAAATTGTGATACCTCTGTACAGACTGTACAACAGTATACCGCATAATGCATCCTCTTCTAAACAACAATATAAATCACAACATAATTGTAAATCTTCAGAATAAGTGATATTCGCTCCGAATGTGGAGAGTTAAACATACAGAAGAAGAAGAAGTAGAAGAAGAAGAAGAAGAAGTAGTAGAAGAAGAAGAAGAAGTAGAATGATGAGAAGGAGGAGGAAAATGATAGGGAGAAAACATTTAAATTAACTTTATCAAATGTTCATGTCATTACCGGATACCTGTGCTATTTCAGTTTAAGAACAAAATAATTAACAAGACCTCTACTCGTATATTTCACTTTATTTACAAATGAAATGAAATCGAATCTTTATTTCAATTGAATGGCTGACAGCATGTCTGTCTAAATCGCCGATATGTGAATATATAGACAAATACATTGGTGATATGGCTGATATACTTGATTTGGTAGAAGAAATAGATGATGAACGATCCTTTGTGTGTTTCTAGAAGGATCCTGGTGAGCTGATTAGTAGGAATCTGATCGATGACTATATTAGGGAGCCAGAGGAGGAAAAATATGACGGTGATGATGATGACAACCTGAGTGGTCTTATGGTCCGACTGGTTGTTCTTAAGCTTCCTTGATGATGCTTTTTTCTTATCATCGGTGGGTTGGTGTGTAGCTCTTCTTGTTTTACCTGATTCGACGTCTGGCAAAGAAGCTTGGGTTTTCATCTTGCTGGTGACAAAAGGCCTTGTCGTATTTGAGATGGTACTAAGAGGTTTTGACACATTTGCCTGATGGATAGCTCTTGTTTTACACGACTCTTCAATATACGACGCAGATTCGTTATGGGCTTTCTGCTTGTTGGATGCTACAGCATTCGATATGGTTTTTACAAAGGCAGATCCAGTGGTCATTTGTTGACGGATAACCTGGCTTGCGCGAATAAACTTGTAAATCTTTATGTACAAAACTGAAATACCCACGGCAGAAACGCAAAATACAATCGCTTGGGTTTTGGCGTATACGTCACGTCCCCATGGTATATCGCCATAGACATTGCATCCATACTCTCTTCCGAGTTTGATCGAGGTCGTGATGAAGAAGAACGGGACGTGGAGACCGAGGGCGATAATTGCGCAACCGATAGAAATCAAGATGGCAGCTCGTCGTCCGATTCGTCGATCAAATGGCTTACAGATAGCTTGGTAGCGGTAAACAGCAATCCAGATCGTGAGAAACAGTCCGGCGTAGAGTCCCGACCTCGCTGCAATGACTTCAATGTAGCATGCCCATGGGCGCTCATCGTGAAAGAAGACCATGACGATCTTCATCCCGTTGATGATACTGGCGATGAGATCGACAACCGCAAGGGCGATGAAGGTGATGTCTGTAGCATTTTTAATACCCTGACAAGTAAAGACGATGATGATGGCTATATTGCCTGGAATCCCGACGGCAGCCGCCAGACAACCAACAGTCATTCGAAGTATATTGAAGTCGGTAAACATACTGAAGAATCACAGCGAGATTTATGCCAAAAGAGAACCGACCAAGCTTAATCTGAATTCAAAATGATATAAATTTGTTTGAATTCAAGTCTTGATGTACCTTAGCAAAACTTAAGATATGTTACGCAAGTCCATGAGCTACTAACATGATAATGCGAACTTGAGCAGTGTCTTTAAAAAACGAAGCAACAAACACAACTTGTTTGCACTAAATCCCGGACACGTCACGACTGTTATCCGAGGTATGGTTACATTAGAAGTCGAGGTACTCTTATATTATCGACGATGGAAAATAAATTAGTGTATCTGGACGAAAACCTTCGTCATCGTCAATGTTTGCATGAATTATACATGATAATGTCATAGCATCAATTGGCGTCAATCATTCTATCAATGATACCACTGTACCAATCAATGGTTCAGTATACAGTGCGTCCCAGAAAAAACGAAACCGAGAAGTATCGATGTTTTATCATAACTTAATCACAACCATAATTAATGAATGATACATATTTGGAAATATGCTACTCAGATGATGCATATTTCACGCATGAGTGATTAAAAGCAATTTGAAGGAAGGAAACCAAAAAGACATTTGGCGGGCGGTATCTGAATTTCGAAGAAACATTCACATTTCTAGAAAGTTGAGTTTCTGCCCTTTCATATGACACCTTAATCAGGAAAAATGAGCGAGGAATAACAAAGTTCTGTTTGTTTAAAGTAGCCCTTACATTTTCATAATTTTAACAAACGAATTCGTTTTCACTGGCTGCCTGCCGTATCAATAAACGAAATTAACAAAAGACTTAACTCCGTTTCGTTGACAATCAGCCGTAGACGAGAGTCTTCATGCATGGCTGATTGTCAACGAAACGGAGTTAAGTCTTTTGTCAAATCTGCTTTTTGCTACGGCATCATCTGAGTAGCATCAACTGAAAGAAGAGACTCTAAGCTTTCCAAATATGTATCATTCATTAATTATGGTTGTGATTAAGTTATGATAAAACATCGATACTTCTCGGTTTCGTTTTTTCTGGGACGCACTGTACTGTCGATCAAATCAAAGTGTTCCATGATGATTATGGAAGGAAAGTGGCTATTTCGTTTGATGTGGACTATTGAGAATATTTAAGTCAATAAATTTGGTGAGCTCTTTACTTACCATTCATAGTACATTTTTTTTAAAATTTATATTGACAGCCTTGCCAGTCATTTCTTCATCATACACGAAATTTTTACATAGAGCTGCGGTTATTAGGGTAGGCTTCATTAATAATATTATATTACTATCAACTTTTAAAAACAAATCCAAGGTTCTTTTTAACCACTTTATTGAAAAATCACCTTGTGCACATCGTCAAACATAATGACAGTAGAGAAAAGATCGGCGGCTTGTTACTTTTTGAAAATGATACTTTAATATAAACCATTATATCTATTCATATCTGTTAGCCATAGTTATAAAGCGGCCCTCATGTGTCAGTCAAAATAAAAATATTTGGATTCATTTTATAAATCGACCACGAGCGTCTCGATAGAAATGCTTTCACAATGCCATGTATCAAAAAGATATAATATTCTTCACATAAAGGACGGTCCTAACCTTTCCATAAAAAGTCCCTCTATTCTATTCATTTTCTTCCTTCATAGATTTTTATATTGTGATTTTCTGGTTTAAAAAAAAAGTCGTACAACAATTCTGAACTTTTATTTTTTTTCTCACAATAATATTTTTAAGACCTTATAAGATCCAATATCATATCGTTGGTAATCGATTTTGGGCCATTAGCACTCACAACTCGATTGACATATTATTCATGGTATACCCTTTGAAGTCGGCAGTGGCGAGCGTATCTATAGGTCTCATCTCTATGGGCTTTGAAAAGCCGAGGTGGGGGTCATTTAATATATCATATCAAAGAAACCAATGGCTGGTTTAGCAGAGGCATTGGCAGAGATTACAGAGCAAATCAAACAGCCCTTTTTCCCTCCAAACTTGGTGGAGGTGGGGGGGGGGGGGGCGGGCTTATAATGACCTAATATTAGCATGTTGCGGAAAGAAAAAGAAGGCCTTTTGAAAAAATTGTTTTGGAGAAAGCACTTGTACATCTGTAAATGACTAATAATTATATAACTTTCATGAAAACTTTCATGAACACTATTAAGTATTCGTGAACATTATTCTTTTATCCACCGACGACACCTTCTCTGAAACACACATGGAAGTATTCTTCTCAAGAGGGCAAACAATAGGTATTCACTAAGCACCTCTACCACTTTGGCAGTGATAACTCCTAAATAGACAAAGTGTGACGTCTCAAACATGCGTAACAGATTACAATGTGATATAAATGTACCAAGTGAACGAAGAGGGTGAACAACAATTTCGAAGACTTTAATTCATCCATGCCATTGCAGATCTTTGAGGAGGAATATTTATTCTTACGCCCCATGACATTTCAGGTTTAACTTGATTTTGCTTTAAATCATGTTATTTTACACTGTTATATTTTTTCATTTAATTAACTGATTTAATTCGTAGGAAGGAATGTAAATCTCTCGTCCCCATTTTGCTTCCCCGTAATAAACATTTTACGCTAATTTTGCTGCACAGAACATTGAGGGTGCATGGCAGTCGACATAATTAGGAAATGGTTAGGGGATTCTTGTCTTTGTCGGGGATCTTTTCATCCATTTTATATGCAAAATATTACAAATTAATTAAATTGCATTGGCATAGGGGCTCGAGCCCCGGCAAACGCAATCACTGTCGTACATTTTTTTTTAAAGGTGCCACTTAAGTGTACCCACTCGACAACTTATTTAAAACCCTTAAGGCCCCCAAAATCGGCTAGAGAATCCTGGATCGCCACTGTAGTATGGTAATCACAAATAATTTTGGTCAAAACCCGAACGTTCGTATAACAAATCCAATTTTAACACTTGTTTCATTGTGTAGGATTTGTCTATAGAGGGCAACATTGTACTAAATAACCAAAGGATTTTCATGACATTCAAGAGGCATGATGACTTTCCCGTTGAAATAGAACGAGTATTTTGATTTACCTGTCGTAAAATGAGGAGAATGTAATTATAAGAGACTTTACATTCACCGTGAACAAACTTTTGACTTACTGCTTGGCCAGCGAGCCAGTCTATTTTCATCAATTAGTTTTAATCATTTTTATTTTTTGCCCCCGGATCAAAACAGTTAAAAAAATTGTAGTCACAAGTCATGTATGAATATATGGTATATAGCCTTTTCAATGTTTCGATTTTGTGAATAATGAAGAACTGCAGCGCCATCTTGATCGCCACATATGCTAATATTCTCAGTGGCGTAATGAGCAAAAACATTTGTTTTTGTTTTGTTGGGGGGGGGGGGATCCGCATCACTGCCAAAGGCATAATGGGCAATTGTTTTTTTAGGGGGGCCCCGGGGGGGGGGGGATGATAACGATAACGGTCAAGATGTTAGTCCAGAATCTGGCTCATTTAATTTTGATCTCCACCACACCAACGCTATATATTTATTTTTTTGTTCAATGATGTTTTATTTTCTCCATTGCTTTTCACAAACAATAACAAAATAACAATAACAAACAGTAACAAAATCAATACATAAAATAATCTGCATGTTAATATTATTATATAAAATATGATTTTACATTAACATCTAAATAATACAAATGAACTTTTACTATGTACATCAAATAAAACATGAAACATGCATGCATGAAGAAGGCATGAACATAAAAAGACATTAAAAAAAAACACACACACACACACACCCACGTGAACACGCAGGAACACGCATACACACCCGTGCACAGACGCCCACACAAACAGCCACTGAAAACATGCCTACATTTTGTGAGAATCTCTACCATTATATCAGCCATGTCCATTTCATTGCTTCTATTCGCCTTCCTTATTTTATTTATTCTGCACGAAGCTATTCTAAATTGTCCCACTTTCTAAAATGATATGTGAGTGTACCTCGGTCCCCAGCTAATTTCTTCTCCTCCCTTCTATTTTCTAATAATCTTTTCTTAATCTCCAAATAAGTTGGTGGTTTTTGTCTATTTTTACTATCTATAATTAGATCTATGATTTAATAATTGTTCCTTCCCTATGTTTAACTCAACTATCCCTACATGGATACCTTTCCAATTTATATTTGTAATCTCTACTAAATTAAATAAATTCCCACACTCTTCCCAAATTGGTTTTACTTTCTCACAAAGACAAAATAAATTCTCGTATATTTCTTCATATTTACCACAAAAAGAACATTGCAATTTACTAATTTCTAAACTATTTAAACCTTTTCTTTGAAATTCCTCATTTTTTTTTTTTTAGCAGATGTTTCTGCATTTATTGATAAATCAAATACAAAACATTCAAATAACAATAATAGTATATAATATAATTGATTTACATCAAGAGTGACAACTTAATACACACAAAATAAAATATTTAAAAAAAAAGTACATAATTGAAAGCTTGAAAGTATGGAGGTAAGTAAAAATAATCAAGATAAATGCAGAGGCCAACTATCATAAGCTAAGAAGCTTGAGGCGATAGCAGCCGGGAAGGGGGGGGGGGGGTACATGGCGCTGTTGTTAGGAGAATGTAGGGGAATAGAGAGTCACATATAAAGATTTTGTTCAGAAAATATCTGAATAAAAAGTGGAAAGAAATTAAGAAAAAAGAAAAAAGAAGAAAAATGTGCAAGTGTGTGCAAGTGGGTGTGTGCAGGTGAAGTAAGTGTTCGATTCGTATTGTTAATGAACTGGTCATCTAAAATTAATTTAAGTAAACAATCAAAACCTCTGAGACCCTTATGATGTTTTTGAATATGTAGATATTAAATATTTTTTCATCGATGCTTTGAATGAATAAAGAGTTGCAGAGTGTTTAATATTGTCAGGTAAAGCATTCCAAATGTCTGGACCATGATGTCTTATCGATTTATAGGCCATAATAATTTTGGGGTTTGTTAAGTGGAAATCGGATGAGTGTCGTGTGGGATAAGAATGTATATCACTATTGTAAACAAAAATATTTCGAAATGCCAAAGGTATAGTATTTATCCAACATTTATACATAAAGATTGCAGTTTGAAAACTGTGAATGTCAGCGATTTTTAATGTTTTTAGTTTACAAAATATTGGATCAGTATGGGCTAAATAATGTGAATGTGTACAAAGACGAAGTGCTTTCTTTTGGAGACGATATATTAACATAATTTTCATCTTACTACTATTGCCCCAAACTATGTTACAATAAGATATGTATGACAAAATGAAGGAATTGTAAAGCATAAATAGTGACTTTTGTGATAGATAATATTTTAATTTATATAAAATGCCTATGCTTCTCGAGACTAGCATGCAAATGTTGTTAATATGACTATTCCAAGTTAGGTTTGAATCAATCATTACACCTAAGAATTTTGTAACTTCTTTTTCAATTATGGGCATGTTATCTATAAAAATATCATAATGAAGTACATGTTTAGAGTGTATGTTTTTGAAATAAATACAATTAGTCTTATTAATATTTAAAGAGAGTTTATTGGATTTGAACCAAGATGATAATTTATTTAGTTCTAAATTGAGGGTTGTAATGAGAATGTTTAAGTCTTTATGCGAATAAAATACGTTGGTATCGTCTGCGAACAGAACATATGTTAGGAGTGGTGATGCATTAACAATATCATTCATATATACTAAAAACAGTAGGGGACCTAATATGGAGCCTTGTGGTACTCCGCATTCTATGGTGGAAATATTAGATGTTGTAGATTTAAACATAACATATTGATGTCTATTACGCAAATAGTCTTCAAACCAAGAAAGTACAATCCCTCTAACTCCATATGCTTTTAATTTATGTATTAATATACGATGGTCCATGGTATCGAATGCTTTCGATAAGTCCATAAAAACACCTACAGTGTGTTCTTTTTTAGAAAGGGAATCAGTTATTTTGTCACATAATTGTAGAATAGCATAATCAGTAGAGTGGTTCTTTCTAAATCCATATTGATTAGGAATTAAAAAGTTATTGATATCTAAGAAAGAATATAATCGTTTATATACTATTTTCTCTAATATCTTTGAAATGCTTGGTAGTAAAGAAATTGGTCGGTAGTTTGAAACTTTAGAGTGATCATCCTTTTTATATATCGGAATTATTTTTGCAACTTTTAGTGGGTCGGGAAAAACCCCTTGGGAAAGAGATGTAACATGGTGGAATATTGGTCATGTAGTCCTTCTCTCTTCTTATTGTATCCCCTCTCTCTCTCTCTCTCTCTCTCTCTTTCTCCCCCCTCTCTCTCTCTCTCTTTATCTTTGTCTCTTTCTGCTGTATCTTTCTTTGTCTTAATTGGTTATAGATGTATTTATAAAATGTGCTGGCATGTCTAGTTGAAGCTATCTGGAAGATATCCTGTTCCCATGCTGGGGTATAGCCTTTATGACCCTATTGCCATTCACAGTATAAATCCATCCTGTTCGATACAATACGGATTACTAGTGTACTAGAATTTAATGCCATTCATAAATCTGTAATAATAGAGATTAAGCTCTATGAAAGGGGATTTAGATATCAGACGGGCTCTTTGTGGTCATTCATGCTTTGTGACTATTCCTTGAAACATGCTCTTTGAAGAACACCTCATAGGACTGTGTCTTTGGCCATGAGTGGTGACCTTGAACCAATAAGAGTAGAGTTTTAGATTAGACCCCTTCCCCCTTTTTAAAGTAATGACAAATAAGATGATCGGAGGAAAAGTCAAGTATGAATGTTTAAGTAGGTATAAAAGTAGTTTGCATGAATGTTTAGATCACTTGGCTCCACCCCGACTTGGTCTCCTCTACCTGTACCCCTGTCCTCCCATCTCCCTCAAGCTGTCCCTGCACTAACAACTAATTGCTGCATGTGAAAATCAACAAGTTCTGGACTCTCAAAGTTATCGAAGTACAGCGTTGTTCCAGAATCGTTCAAGAAAGCCAAGTCACTTCAATCACCAAGTCGGGAATACTCAACTAAGATTATACAACATACTTCAAGGGAACTTAATCTGAAAGTGTCAGGAACTGATTCATAAGGAGGAACATTGATAGGAGGAACATTGATTGCAGATACGCCGGTAAATAGGTAACATTAACCCTATGCCAATTTGATGCTGTGTTCCTGATTTTGATCCTGAGTTCCTGAATTTGATCCTGTCGTCCTGATCCCGCAACTGTGTTCCCGTCTTCGACGTCGTCATCTTTCCTGTTCCCATACCCGTAGCATCGTAGTCCATCTCTTCATCTCGTCTGCAACGGCCGAATCAGTACAACTACGCGAATCGCGAATAGTCTACCGCGCTGTATGTAAGTGGCCACAGTACTAACAATTTCTAACTAACCTCCCTCTTCCCAACCCTTAATGTCCCATTTATTTAGATTATCAAGTTAAGGCTTTTAAAGTATATTTTAGCTTAAGGTGTATTTTGATATAAGTATATGTTGAAGAGAAGACAGAGATCTTATGGATTATTGATACTATTTGCATGACATTGTTTGATAATAAATACTGTTAGAAGAATAGTTGATACCGGTCAGTGATTGGTAAATAAACATATATGACACCTTAAATACTATATCGTGTCCCAGTGCTCTTATTCTTTGTCTTTATTTTAATCGGTGGTTTATTTGAACTAACCCCTCCCCCGAGTGGAAGTCATTGCTAGCGGACCAATACAAAAACCTGATTTCACTCGGAGCTCGATTCTATTATTTCATTATAAAAATAAGACGGCGTGGGTAGGCGGTTAGACGGAACTCACAACCTTATTTTCGCGTTATCAGCACGATATGAAAAGCTCTCCAAATTCTTTCTTTTTAAAAAATTAATAATAATTGCATGTTTCCAGAAAGACTGGTATGATTATCCTGGTCAAGTTCAGCGCTTGGGCATGAAGTTTAGCTTTTACGTACATTTCCTAATAGTGACCTTGTTTCCTTTTTGTTGATAATATTTTATATTATTTGAATTGTGTTATTATATGTCATGTGTGCAGAGGAATAGTTAATTGGTTCGGAAATTAATGATATATCATTTGGTTTTATCCTGATTTATCGCACATCATTTTCTCATAGCAATCAGGTTTACGTAGGTCGTAGCCATGGGCAGAATAAGTTACCTTTTCCTTTTTATGTTTGTTTCTTTGAATATGTTTGGCGTGCCTCCGGTTGATAGACTTTGTTGTCAGTTGTGTGAGTGTGGAGGTCATGATGAAAAAGAAAAAGATGACGCAATAGTTGAGATGTATATTTTGAAGAATTCGAAAAGTTTTTTAGTATTTCCAAGCCGAGCAAAACTTAAGATTTAAACGGTCCCCGTTCGGATAGATTATAGCAAGCACTGACTTATTATCCTATTTCTTGGCTTTTGATTTATTTAAGGTAATTAAAATATGTTGTAGTAACATTATGGCAATTCCAAAAGTTTTAAATTACAATAATATAATTTTTCCCTGTAAGTGACATGTAAGTTTTTTTTAAATCCAAGTCATCATAGTATTGTCAAAGATCATGGATTTTGAATTGTGCAAGGGAGAAGGAATAATTGCACAAATTAGTTTTGTTTTGAGGAGTTGAGGAGGGCACTCGCTCTGACTTATTTATATTTTAAGTTGATAGGAAGAAGTATTTTTAGTGAACACATGATAGTTTGCTACTACCAAATTAGAGATTTTGGGTATTGTTGTGATCGAGGTAACCGTAGGTACTGAGACAGAAAGTATAAGAAGGCTTAGAATAGTGGACCAAATAAAGATGTGCGAGAAGATTTTCATTAAATTAGATGTAGCATTTAAGTTCCAGCTAGGGTGGAGTTCAAGGAACTTCCACGTATTCCCCTTATCAAGAGCTCATTGCTGGCTTTAGTTTCTGCAACGAAATAAGTCGTAAATAGGCATGATGCAGATAAGGTAGGAGTAGGCTGTTTTAAAGTAGTTTAGTATCGGAGATCATCATGTTGCGGTTAGTCTAAAAGAAAGATAACGTTGAACATGGATGAGTTTTTTTTTTATAGTTTTGTTAGTATTTTCTTGAGGAAAATATTGAGATGCTGCCTTTATAGGAGCGTCCAGTCGTATATATTTTTTTATGTGTAGTTGAAAGTCTGATCGGATGTTATAAAGTGGTCCACTTTTGCTTTGCCTTTTGTGCTTAAATTTCTAGCCTGCTAGTTGCTGATATCACACATTTAATTCAATGGGATATAGAATATTTTCTTTCTATGAATTATATCTTTTGAGAGTAAAACTAAAAGTATTCTTGTTTTGAAAAATTGTTAGATATGAATTTTGGTAGAAATTGTTGGATAAGGGAAATTTTGATAGAGAATATATTTAATTTGCCATTTTGTTACTTCAGCATATACAACTGTTAAGTGTCAGAGAATGTGCGGATTTAGATTTGTTTTGTTTATTTGTTAAAAAGTTGGAAATAACGAACCCAGGCCCTATTATAAATAGCGATGGTTGTGAAGTAATTGCAAGGACTGTCCCATAGAAAAATGATAAGAGAGATGACGTGATCCCGAGTGTGGTGATAATTTTGTTGATGTTGTTTTTGTTAATGATGTTGAACACAGTGATAATGATGATGAAGTGGAAGGTGATGTGAACCCGTCTCCTAACCGTCCGTGTGAGCAGCAAGAGGCCGCCTCAATTGAAGAGGAAGACTGTCCACCGAGACGGTCACAAAGATGCCCGCGCCCATTGGATAAGCTTATCTATCAAGGTCAAAATGAGCAACAAGTTACAAACAATGTGTTTGAATGTTTTGTTTTGTGTGGAATTGTGTTGCTGCTTTTGGTGAAAATGGCGTTGTTGTTGTTCTCACATTGTGCTGGATTAGCACTGATGGTTATTTCACTAGTACCAGAGAACAAATGTCATTGATATTTGGGATGGTTAAAGATAGTGATACAAATTGATAATCTTTAGGTTATTACTCATAGTTGAAATTAGAGATGATGGTTCTGTTACTTCTGTAAATACAGATGATATTGCGACTGAGGATAATGTAATTAATGATGCCCCTGTAGAAGTTGACCCCTCTCCTGTCCCTTCAGGTGACGAGCAAGAGACCGCCTCTGTCGAAGAGGAGGACTGTCCACCGAGACAGTCAAAAAGATGTTCTCGTCAACCTGATCGGTTAACGTATTATCAAAGTCAAATTGTCCAACCAATTGTTGGGAATAAATACAATTGTATGATGTTGTATGGACTGCTGATGATGCTGCTTTTGAAGTTTGTGTTTGTTTTGTTTTCACCAGTTGAGATTGTTGTGAGCGTGATGTTGATATCGATGATTCCGATAATGTCATCTTTTCCCATAGTAAGAGAACAGTTAGCCTTCTTTTTTGGATCAGAAATTGTGCCTACATATAGGATACAACCTGAATTAATTAATGGGAGATAGGGCTTGTAATGATATTGTTAATGACAAAAACTTACGAGAATGAAGTTTTTTTTTATTTATAAATTGCTATTCCTCTGAATAACATGATATTTAGCTCTATATTGTATTAATATAGATACTCTACTTTGTTGATTTATTGTCTGAACATGGCTGGAGCATGTCTCACTATGCCAACCAAACCAGATTGGTTTGATTTAAAGCTTTAGACTTTTGTCATTATTTTGTTGGTTGATCTATCAATTGATCATTTCTTTCATAAACAATGTCCAATAGACTGCGGACATTATTATTTATTTTGTTTTAGCAACACATATTAAATGATTGATATCATTGAAGGGTGCATAAATGATACCCTCGTTTCACATGGATTTAGTAAACAGGTTACTTTTAAAAGTAAGCCATATTTATTTTGTTTTGTTCACGTTTGAGTTTGAAGATTAGGAATATGATTGAATATTCCATAGGTTAGTACAATGGAATTATAAAGGCAGTTCTGTAAAAGAGAGATCAGTGTCAAAGGCCATTTTACATTTCATTTTTTGTTCAAATTTGATTGTAGTCTGGAAGAAATGATGATTTTACCGTATTTGATATTAAGGCGAACTTAAATATAGTTCCGTTTGTTTTATTTTGATTGTTTAAAACTTGTTACCTGTTACATCAGAGTCACATGAGTTGATAGGCAGATTTTTTGATAATTATTATATTGAAACATAATTGAATTTTTGCATTCGATATTTAAACCATGTTTGATTTGAATTGCTGTTGTAGTAAGACGAAGTGATAATAGAAGTATATATAATCATAATCAGACCAATTCACACATGTGGAGTGTGGAAGAAATTATTTTGGATTGTAATCGTTTACCGGTGTGTTTTCTGTGTATACTTTCTTATATTCTAATTATATATTTTGTATTAGATTAACAAGATGTTAAGCAAGGTCACTAGTAAAATAAGGTGTCTTACAAGGTGTCATGAAAGATTTGTGATATTATGTACAGTTATTGTTTTATTGGTGTTCAATATCAATTCAAAATTATTATTGCATAATTTTGAAATTATTATTGGGAATGACGCGGACGCCATTCTGGTGGCAGAGGGGAAGGTGTAACATGGTGGAATATTGGTCATGTAGTCCTTCTCTCTTCTTATTGTATCCCCTCTCTCTCTCTCTCTCTCTCTCTCTTTCTCCCCCCTCTCTCTCTCTCTCTTTATCTTTGTCTCTTTCTGCTGTATCTTTCTTTGTCTTAATTGGTTATAGATGTATTTATAAAATGTGCTGGCATGTCTAGTTGAAGCTATCTGGAAGATATCCTGTTCCCATGCTGGGGTATAGCCTTTATGACCCTATTGCCATTCACAGTATAAATCCATCCTGTTCGATACAATACGGATTACTAGTGTACTAGAATTTAATGCCATTCATAAATCTGTAATAATAGAGATTAAGCTCTATGAAAGGGGATTTAGATATCAGACGGGCTCTTTGTGGTCATTCATGCTTTGTGACTATTCCTTGAAACATGCTCTTTGAAGAACACCTCATAGGACTGTGTCTTTGGCCATGAGTGGTGACCTTGAACCAATAAGAGTAGAGTTTTAGATTAGACCCCTTCCCCCTTTTTAAAGTAATGACAAATAAGATGATCGGAGGAAAAGTCAAGTATGAATGTTTAAGTAGGTATAAAAGTAGTTTGCATGAATGTTTAGATCACTTGGCTCCACCCCGACTTGGTCTCCTCTACCTGTACCCCTGTCCTCCCATCTCCCTCAAGCTGTCCCTGCACTAACAACTAATTGCTGCATGTGAAAATCAACAAGTTCTGGACTCTCAAAGTTATCGAAGTACAGCGTTGTTCCAGAATCGTTCAAGAAAGCCAAGTCACTTCAATCACCAAGTCGGGAATACTCAACTAAGATTATACAACATACTTCAAGGGAACTTAATCTGAAAGTGTCAGGAACTGATTCATAAGGAGGAACATTGATAGGAGGAACATTGATTGCAGATACGCCGGTAAATAGGTAACATTAACCCTATGCCAATTTGATGCTGTGTTCCTGATTTTGATCCTGAGTTCCTGAATTTGATCCTGTCGTCCTGATCCCGCAACTGTGTTCCCGTCTTCGACGTCGTCATCTTTCCTGTTCCCATACCCGTAGCATCGTAGTCCATCTCTTCATCTCGTCTGCAACGGCCGAATCAGTACAACTACGCGAATCGCGAATAGTCTACCGCGCTGTATGTAAGTGGCCACAGTACTAACAATTTCTAACTAACCTCCCTCTTCCCAACCCTTAATGTCCCATTTATTTAGATTATCAAGTTAAGGCTTTTAAAGTATATTTTAGCTTAAGGTGTATTTTGATATAAGTATATGTTGAAGAGAAGACAGAGATCTTATGGATTATTGATACTATTTGCATGACATTGTTTGATAATAAATACTGTTAGAAGAATAGTTGATACCGGTCAGTGATTGGTAAATAAACATATATGACACCTTAAATACTATATCGTGTCCCAGTGCTCTTATTCTTTGTCTTTATTTTAATCGGTGGTTTATTTGAACTAACCCCTCCCCCGAGTGGAAGTCATTGCTAGCGGACCAATACAAAAACCTGATTTCACTCGGAGCTCGATTCTATTATTTCATTATAAAAATAAGACGGCGTGGGTAGGCGGTTAGAGAGATAAATTAAAGATATGTGATAACGGGGAAGCTATGAAGTGAATTATTTGTTTTAATAAAGATACACTTAGCTCATCGTAGCCACTAGATTTACTGCTTTTTAATGAACGAACCATTTCTAAAATCTCTTGAATATTTGTTGGATTAAAAAATAAGGATTGATTAACGTTATTATTTAAGTATTTCAAAAAATCATTCTTTTCATTGATTATTTTGGAAGCTAAATCCGGTCCAATATTAGTAAAGTATTTATTGAATGCCTCAGCAACATCATTTTGGTCTATGTGATGCCCATTATCATTAAATTCAATATTATTTGGAGTATCCTTTTTCTTCCCCAAAATGTCATTAACTGTTTGCCATAATGATTGATTATTATCTTTATTATTTTCAATTGTATTACCATAGTATAATTTGCGTGATAAACGAATAATTGAAGTCAATTTATTACGGTACTTTTTATATTTATTTTGATTTTCATTTGTAGGTGATCGAAGTGAGATTTTATATAAACGAATTCGGGTAGATATTGATTTAAGTATACCTTGAGTAATCCATGGTCGTTTATTTTTCTTTTTATTTGACTTAATTCTTGAGAGGGGCACATTTTTATTATAATGACAAAGAAGTTTGTTTATAAATTTTTCATATGAACTGTTCACATCTCTTTCAAAATAAATATCATACCAATCTTCTTGACTCAAGTCTATTTTTAAGGATTCAATATTACGTTTGGTTTCTTTACGTCGTGTTGTATGTTCTTTATTGGGAATTTGTAGGTGTTTATCATTAGGACCTATCGTAAATATTGGTAAATGGTCTGAAATATCATAATATATTATTCCATTCTGTTTATTATCTAATACGTTTGAGAAAATATTATCAATTATAGTATGTGTTAAGTTTGTAATCCTAGTTGGTTTATTAATGAGAGGTTTAAAAAAAAATGAAGATAATAAATTAGTGAAGTGTTGGCCAAGAACGGTAAAAGGTAAGGATATATCGATATTAAAGTCTCCCATAATATATACATCTTTATTTTCTCTAGAAATAAATTCAAGGCATGATTCTAATTCATCAAAAAATGTGTCGGCTACATTGTTAGGTGGTCTGTACATTACCCCAACGATTCTATTCTTATGTTTATCATCAATAATTTCTAAAAATAATGTTTCTATTCCTTCCAGTTGAATATCATGTCTTATTTTAAATTGTACATCATTACGAGAATAAAAAGCGACACCTCCCCCCTTTCCGTTTTTACGGTCTGAATGAATAAATTCATAATTCTCAATGTTGAATATTGGAGGAGAAGTTGAGTGTAACCAGGTTTCGGTAAGTCCTATCAAAGAAAATGAAAATGTGTTTAGGATAGATAAAAATTCTTCAAAATTATCGAAATTCTTTTGTAAGCTTCGAATATTGATGTTTAATAAACTAAAACAGTGAAGGTTATTATTGGGTCCCGTTGAATTAAAATTTGAATTAAATTCACTAGTAGTATAATATTTACTCTGGGGTGTATAAACTTGATCATTCAGAATATCATTTAAAGCCATTAAGATTACAAATGTGGTATTGCGACCAGTATAAATTAATACTATGTGTTTGGTGCGTGCATGTGCGTGTAAGAGTGGAAGTGCATTTATAATGGGTGTCGGCAAAAACCAACAAAATCAGGGGGGTGTACATGATGTTCACTTGTGCGTGACTATCAGACAGACTCGGGGCCGGTGACAGCGTTCAAACGTGGTCATTAATTAAAAATAAACAAAAAACTTAGAAATTTGTAATTTAAGAAAGTTTTATTGTTATTTTTTTTTTTTTTTTAGTATTGTTATCGTTTAAATTTACAGTGATGAATTGTTTTCGAAACGTACTACCTTTAAGTTACAGAGAAAGGTGGGTAAGCCTATGTGCTATACCTAAGGGGGTGAGAAAGAAACAACGTTCAGCATTAAGGACTGGATTATGATTGACATGAGAATAGGGATTTACAGGGGGGTATGATAATACCTTGGCTTTAGCATAAGTAATACAAATAAGCAATAGTTAAGTTGAAATAAAATGAATTAACATATATCATGCCGATCCACGTCACACCGACGAAACACCGCCAGACACCGGCGAACCAGCATACCGCGTAGAGACCGCGCCACATGATAACATTAAATCACGTCATCATGGAGCGCGAAATACCAACGATACGCCAGCCACCAGACCAGGCAACGAAACGCCAGAGCAGCGCAAACGCTACTCGTTGGTCCCTCCCTGACAACCGGCATGGCAACCAGTCCAGCGGGTGAGGGTCGCTGATCATCTAACCGTGAACCGCGGGCCACGTCCACAGACATGGTCGCCACGCACTAAGTTTAAAACAAGAAAAACCATCAACAAAAAACAAGCGATAGTACACTAGTTTCGTGAAATCGACAATGATATAATGAACACCGAGCATGGTATTGATGGCCAAAATTGCCCAATAGGAACAAATAAAAATCAGTCGAAACTCGGCCAGGCATTCAAGTTAAAAGTCGATATATGTAATGTATAATAATTAAACTACAATGAAACAGTCACTAACGATTTGTTTTGGGCAGTCTCATTTGCAAAATTACTCAATGCTACAAAAATTATCCCGCATTTCATAATTAACTCAACCGGGCACTAGGTCGGAGGCACGAAGGTAGCAATGGCCAAAGACACACTTTAAGAATACAGACCAAATGGTTTAATATTACCTTCCTCATCAACAATATGAAGCAACTTATACAAATTTTTGTTAAATAATCCCTTAAAATACTTAAAATCGAAAGGAACATGACCATCGATAAAAACAAATCTATTATTATCAATAATCTCATTCCTCCTAGAAACATTTTCCTTTAACAAAAATATTCTCGTAGCCATCCAAACGTCCAACATGTCTCTATAAAATGCTGGTAATACTAATTCAGATATACCTACGGTTGCATTATTATAAAATATCAAAATTCCTCCAACATCTTTAGTTAAATAATTAAAATACCTCCCCCTACTTACTTGCTACCAGCCGAAGATGGCGAGATCATTATTTTTAGGAATGGGCAGGTGAGCATGATGATTTTAAGTTCGTTGATAACGCCATCTTCGGCGGGTTGAATCAAGTGTGTAGGAAATACAAAGAACGGCCACAAATTACGTTACAGGGAGGTGAAAGAAAGGAGTCAAAACTCTTGTAATTTATTCAAACGCATTCTTGAGTTCTAAAGCGTAACAATGGGATGTGTAACATTCCACTTGGCTTTGAAGTTCCATGCTCCGAGCCGTGCTTCCACGGTGGGGATTTTTGGAGGCCAGGCACCAGTTTCACATTTATTACAAAATATTAAATTACCGGCAAAATTTCAGTGTAAATTATAAAATTTATATGGGGATTGTATTAGGAATAGTGCATCAAACAATTTTTAAAATTTAGGACTCCGCCCTTCCTATAATTTGTGTGCCAGAGTTGGTAAAAGAAAAATTTGATCGTGGCAAAAACTCAATATTTTACGATAATGCGCTAATTTGTGCATGTTTTAATGTCCCGTTATGTACTCCATGATTTACAATCTTCGAACTTTAAGTTTGCTAATGCGTGTTTTCGCGCGTTTTTTATTTTATTTTTGCAGTTGGAAAAAAGGATGAAATTACACAAGTTTGTGTTCGCTTGTTCTACTCTTTACACATTCAACTATGGATAAAAAAATCATTGAAAGGTACAGCGAACAGTTGCAGTGGTACCATTTTCTTATGTAGGAATTCTAAATCCTGTAATTTCATGCGCTCTTTTATCTCACCACCTGGTCCACAGTTACAGATTAGCGCATGACTTTTCAGCGGCTTGGAGCATGGGGTCAAAGGAGAGCGGCTTGATTCAAGTCCTTCTCTATCACGTCCCTGGTTTAAGCTACGGCGTACTTTTTATCCCCTCGCCGTCCGTCCTTCCTTCTTTCCTACCGTGCGTCCGTCCGTAACGAATTTGGTTTCCGATCGATAAGTTCAGTAACGTTTGATGGATTTTAATGAAATTTGATATGAAGGTACATGATATCAAAATACAGGCTAAGTTCGATTTTGGAGTACGTAGGTCAAAGGTCAAAGGTCATAGCTCATTAAATATGCGAAAAAATACACATCTGGTTTCCGATCAATAACTTTAGTAATGTTTGACGGATTTTAATGAAATTTGATATGAAGGTACATGGTATCAAAACACAGCCTAAGTTCAATTTCTGAGTACCTAGGTCAAGGGTCATAGCTCATTAAATATGCGAATCTGGTTTCCGATCCATAACTTTAGTATTGTTTGACGGATTTTAATGAAATTTGATATGAAGGTTCATGGTATCAAAACACAGCCTAAGTTTGATTTCGGAGTATGAAGGTCAAAGGTCATAGCTCATTGAATATGCGAATCTGGTTTCCATTCGATAACTTGAGTAATGTTTGACGAATTTTAATGAAATTTAATATGAAGGTACCTGGTATCAAAATACATGTACAGCCTAAGTTCGATTTCTGAGTATGTAGGTCAAAGGTGAAAGGTCATAGCTCATTAAATATGCAAAAACACCTAATTATATATGTGAAAATGTGGTTATCTTCCTTGCCTACTAATATAATAGTATAGTCCAATGGAGGTAACTTGTTCTGATGTATATATGCCATTTGTACCCTGCGAGGGGATGCTACGCTTTGCGTTGACTTGTTTTTTGTTATGTTGATTATTCATGAGGCTAGAGTACTTTGCATCTACCCACTATAAAAACAAATTACTTTTCAATGATAGCTTACTTTGAGCAATGAGATTTCAATGTTTGTTTGGTCCAAGATACTGAAAAAAAGGGTAATTATCAGAGGTGAAAATGGGGCACTTCTCGCACCTAATAAGGGACAATCCCCCCCCCCCCCCACTCCGTGAACGGAGGGATACCATGCGTGTTCCCAAACTTTCCGGCTCGTAACAAAAGAAAAAAGGTCTACCCGTATTGACTTTACACTCCGGACTTTTGCTGAAAGGAGGGGGGGGGGGTGCTGAAAAAGGCTCGTAAATAACAAAAGAAAAAGGTCGACCCGTATTGACTTTACACACCAGACTTTTGCTGAAAGGGGGGGGGGGTCGCTGGGAACACGCATATGCGTACCCTAAATAACACTGAGTGGGGGGGGGGGCGGGGGAAATCATCAGAGATGAAAAGGGGCACTTTTGAGAACGGAAAAGGGGCATTTATTACAAAGGAGAAAGGGCAATTATCAGAAGGAAAATAGCACTAATTACGAAGGATATGGGGGCAGGTTTAAAATAAACACGGGCACTTATCATAAACGAAAAGGGGCACTTATTATATAGTTACAGGGGCATCTCTCAAATTTGAATACGGGCACTCACGGGAGATGAAAAGGGGCACTTATAAGAATAAATAGAGGTACTTGTCAAAATACAAGGGACACCTCTCAGAATTGAAAAGAGGCAATTATAAGAGGTGAATAGTTTGGGAACTACATCTGCCTTCATTATCATACAGGCGACATAGAAGCGACATACTACAGGTCTACAAGATAATGCATGGAATCGACGACCTCCAGTCAACTAATTTCTTTCATCGTACCACTGTCACAGTAACAAGAGGTCACCAGTTCAAACTACAAAAGAAACACGTAAAATCTAAATTGAGGCAGAGCTCTTTTTCACAGAGAGTAGTAAACGAATGGAATGGTCTCTTATCATATGTAGCAGAAAGTCCATCACTCAATTCTTTCAAATCAAATCTTGACAAGTACTGGTCACTGAAGAAGGACAAGTTTAATCGTGATGAACTATTCAACTGTCCATGTTCATCCGTAACTGCACAACGCCAAATTCAAGAGTAACCCACTAGCGGACACCGAGGGGCAAATAAGTTTTGTATAACTTTATGCCTACTTCCAAGGTATGATATCCAAGGTATCAGAGATGGTAAGGGGCCCTTTCTTGTACCTGAAAAGGGGCACTCACCTGAGATGAATAGGGGCACTTGTGACTGAGAATAGAAAGGGGCACGTAATACAAAGGAACATTGGCAAATGTCGTAGGAAAAGGGACACATATGAGATTGTAATGGAGCTATTTATCAGAGGTGCGGGTAGGGGCATTTAGGAAAAGGGGAGATGGCTCTTATTTAAAAAGGGGGCGTTTATTAGAAGGAAAAAGGGCACTTATTAGAAAGATAAAAAGGGGGCACGTGTGAAAAAGTGAGTATTTATCAGAGGTGAGAAGCGGCACTCATCAAAGATAAAAAGGAGCAGTTATCTGAAGAGAAAGGGCACTTATTATAAAAGAAAAGGGCACGTGTTAAAGTATAATGGGCACCTCTCAGATTTGAATAGGGCAGTGAATTTGTCATTTTCCAACAAATGCATAAAATAGTGTAATTTACAAAAAAAGTGAGAAAAACCCCGGAAAGTCATATATCTACAAAGTCTAGAATATTGACAAAAAATTATCTCTCTCTATTTCTCACTCTCTCTCACTCACTCACCCGACGGGGGGTGGGTCTGTTAGATTTGTTCTCTACTACGGAACTCTACCACCCCCCCCCCCCCTCTTTTTCCCGATGGTTCTGCCACCCCTCCAGCTGGTTTATTGCATCACGCGCGGCATCTATAATGCACCTGCCCATTCTCCAAATCCTCGACCTGCGCTGCCAGTACCAATACGCGTCAAACATCACTGTAGTGCATTCTTTATAGCATCTGCTCTACTCAGCTTCGTGATTTTTGGAAAGCAGAAGTCTCCTGAAATCGTGTTTTGAATTACTTTTCTGGCCCGTGTATGGTAAGTCTTATCTTGAAATCTGTAGATAAACTAAACATGATTTTATGAGTCGAAAATTGGGTGATTGAGCGGATTGTTTTTCGTAAGAGGATGAGGGCTTGTGGTGTGAGTCTGGTAGCCGGGAGTAGCCGCATGCCGCCTGGGAGACAAGCCGAGAAAGAACACCGATTACCGGTATAGTATACGGTTAAAACGAATTGAACTTGGCGTGCGCCGCTGTTTGCTTTCATATTCGATGTATTAGGTTGTATTAGTTGAGAAACTTTATGGAGTTCGAAAATTAGAAGTTACTAAAAGAAGAATAGGAGATGATTGTATTGATTTCTTCATTTTCTTGTTTTCACTCACTGACTTGTTCACTGTGCCCCATTTTTATAATAAATTTGGTCATTACTTTAGTCATAGTTTGCTGGCGTGTTCATGTTGTTGGTGTGTGGAGAGTTGTGTGTTGTGTATCCTTTGCAGACTGCTCTAAATTTGCTGCTCTAAATTTGATCATATTTTCTGTTTCTGAATAGTTATTTGGTTTAATTCTTGCTAGAAAACTGATTAGGGATTTGCTGATATATATAATCAGCTAATTCAAATAATTTTGGGTTAGATATATGGAAATTTACCCACTTTCACTTGCAAATTTATAAAAAGCGTCAAAACTCAATACAGTCCCATACACTTCATTTGCTGTCTGGGACAGTTCATCTCATCCCTGATATAGCTGTTCAGCTATCAGGTGCTAGCTGCTCACCAGCCTCACCTCCTGTGAGAGTGGTACTCTACAGTTCCACAAGAAAAAGTGTGGATCTCCAAACCCAAATCAACACTTAGGTGTTGGAGAACATGTCTAAACTCTGAGTTAGACAGCTGCTAGTTAGTGAGATAGTCAGTTCCAGTCTAGAAATTGATCTAGATCTAGTGACGTTGCCGGCCGCCGCTGCCGCCTTGATTGTGTTCAAACTTCAAGTCCAAGCAAAGACAAGACTCCAAGTCCGAGGCATAATTACAGGCTGAGTACCAAATATATTTCGATAGATCCAGAACCCTGTGCATGTATGTACTGACTACTGTGTACCGTATGTACTGACTACTGTGTATGTAGCCAACGTAACTGTACCGTGAAGTCTTGTTTTGTACCCTCTATTACCGTCCCGTGCCTGTGAACTTGATGTTTTGTGAAGCCTTGTATACGTGCCTTCTATGATTGCCCTCCATCCTTAACTCTTGTTTGCGTTTTCGTTGATGTGTCATCTCATACCCTGCATGTTCATGTACTCGTCCTTACTTCATGCTATTATTGCCTATCCTCTTTCGTGCCTAGTATTTGCTTATCGTTATATATATACATCACTGTGTGCACCCTTCCTCGTGTTTGCATGCCTGTCTGTGATTATTAGTTCTGCCTTCTGTTTATCAGTTCTTGTACCATTACCACTAGTACATGTATCTGTCACTGCTTTCATGAGCCCAAGTGGTTTACTACCTGCATCATTATATATGCTGGATTCGTTCATTAATGCACTCTTTGTTCAAGAGCTATATCCTGTGTTGTGCTACTAATATTTATAGACTAGTACTTTCTACCAACTAGTTGCTTACCCAGCACAGCTTCCTGCAGCTATTACAAATTAGGTTTAATAGTACAACATTTATACGCACTGTGTTCTCATTGAGAGTGCTTCTTGGTAATCAGTATAAAGTGCACCTCGGCATCCATACTGCTCTCTCAGCAAACAAAACTCAAAAGTACCTCAAGCATCTCATCTCCTGAGGGAGTTCGCAATGGCTTCTGCAATGGTCACAAACACCCAAGCTCCCCACTCACCCCCACAAAGCAACTCTCCCCACAGTAAAGTCAGTTCTAAAATGACATGTCCTCGGTTGGAGATAAAAGAGAGAGGACGCAAAATGATCTTAGTCATGGGTCAAGAACTGTTTAATTTGCTACTGGATACTGCCAAGACATACTTTAATGATCTATACAAAGACACACCTGTTCTAATGGTAGACGTTAAACAAAATGTGCACCGACGGTGTAGTGAATGGTCCATACGTATCTGTCCCAAACTTGCCAACTCGGGACTACCAGGACAAAGAACAAAACTCTTGCTAGTATTCAGCATAGAACCTAGAAGTCTTGTTGCCACTGGAATCTTAATGAAGGAGTTTGTTACCATGCATTTCCCTAGCATCTTAGGCAAAATAAGGTCAAGTGAATTCTCCAGACATGTAGAGATCGAAATTCTCAAAAAGGCTACAATGGCGCATACCCGTAAGCTACAAAACTCTGCAACATACAGCCCAACTACCCTAGACACTCGTGCCACTCCAACGGAAGTGACAAAAGATATAAACTGCCAGTGCACAGCACAAGACCAAAGTCTTCTCTGCCCCATATGCAAGAAACATGCATGCACAGGAGCTATACAATGTGACTCTTGCACCAACTGGTTCCACTTCGTATGTACTTCTCTTTCACCAAGAGACATTGCAAATCACGTGGCTGATGAGTCCCAACTTTTCGTTTGTGATCCCTGTTGTCTTCTCTCCGACATGACCCAGGCATCGAAAGCAGAGGACACCTCTTCTCAAAGTGTGGATGTTTCGATACTTTCGATCCCAGATTCTCCCACTAGGGAAGGGGATCTCACCCTCTCACCTCATTACATCGACTCTATGCCTCAGACGGCTCTCACTAGCCCAACACCAACTAATTTGTTTCCACAAGTAGTCAACCTACAGCCTGTGGAAAGAACCCCATGTGTAAAAGAAGCCCTCCCAAACCCCCAAGCGGCAAAACAAATCTCTAAAAGTCTCCACAGCTCTCAGGCGGACGCACCTCTCAACATTGCTGAACCAAGCAGCGTAACTCCTGCAAGTAGACAGCTCCAAACATCCCAGCCAGTCATATCACTACCCTGCCACCGCACCACTGCCTCACAAACTACCGTGGCCCATCAGCAGAAGCCCTGCAATCTCTGCGCTAAGGCAGAGAAAGCAACCAAACATCTTACAGCGGATCTACGTACCACACGAGCGTCAAACCGTATCGCACAAGAAGAGAATGAATCTCTCATGGTTACCCTGCGAGAAAAAACCTGTGCCTTAAATAGAGCTGAAGAAGAGGTGACGTACTATCGCAGCCAGCTCGAAAGATCTACTGATTCACTCAACCATTCAAACCATAATTTGAAAAAGATAGAGAGAAAAAATGAGGAATTTCTCAAGAAGAATGATCTGCTGATAGCCTTGTGTTTAAGGCATGGGTTAGAAGAATGCTTGGTCACGCAACAATGGACCACCCCCAGACCGAGGAATAACCCTGATATCAGCCCCAAACCAACCTCGCACTTTCAACTCCACACGAGCAATCCATTCATGCCTCTCGACATGGATGTTGTGGAAATCCCCAAAAGCCCCAAGAAAGGTACTCTCGACATGGACGTAGTGGAAATCCCCAAAAGCCCCAAGAACGGTACTCTCGACATGGACGTTGTGGAAATCCCCAAAAGCCCCGAGAAAGGTACGCGTAACCTCTCCCCCAAGCCTGTTCCAGAGAAATCCCTTCAAGGCATGGCAAGCCCCAACAGGATCGGTCGACCAAACGAACGATCAACCCAGAAAACACATAACTTTCATCAAGACAGTTTTCATGGAGCCCTCCCACACAACTTAGCCCAAAAGCACTCAAAAGGGCAATTCCCAGATGCCCAAGCAAAGAAGCCAACTACACTGGGCCCTGCAGTTCGACCAAAGGAGCAAGTCATTGCTCATAAGCAAACGACTGGGGACCCAAGTCGTAAAGATCTGTGCCACACTAACAGGGATAAAAGTATCATCGACCGTGCAAGTTCCGACACACACAGTATAGCCCAAAATGGTTGCCCTCCTCGACAGCAAAACTCTTCAAACACCAGCGGGCACTTGTCACACACCAGCATTCTGAAAAGTAAAGCCAACCATAACTTTAACCATGTCCCAGGTAACCCCACATCAAGGTTCACCAGTAATGAACGCAAAGAGCAAAGCTTGCGGAACACACCAAGTAACCGGAATGGAAACATATCTGCACAAGACCATCAGTAGGTTTTTTACCACGGCAGAGCCTCATACTCAATACACTTACATCTCATGTCACTCATAGCCAATGCAGCAATAGCCTCCATGGAAATTCTGCAGAATCCTGCTCTGTGGTGCAGACCCCCAACCAATCTCCTCCTTCAATCCCATCTACACGTCATAGAACATCACATGAAGCAGCTCAACTTCCACAGAATAAATCACTCGGAAACATTCCTCACTCAATAGCTCTGTGCACTTTTAATGTGAGAGGCATCTCTTCCTCCCAATTTTACTTACATGAACTACTCAGGACAGTTGATATTATGTGTATCCAGGAGCACTGGCTCCATGAACACAACTTGCACTTATTATCCAGTCTCAGCAGTATGCACATATCGTACAGCAAAACAACAGATACCAGTCTTCACAACCCCATGTCAAGACGCGGCTCCGGTGGGGTGGCCATCCTTTGCACTAAGAAGCTAGAGAGGTTCATATCTCTTATTCCTTCTGTTTCGGACAGATTAATAGCGATTATGGTGAAGAACCGACAGCACGAAGAAGACCTCTGCATCATAAACTTGTACATGCCTACTGGCAACACCGCAGACATAAGTGCACAGTACGGCCTAATCCTTGATGAAATGACTCATATTGTAGCTGGCCTCCCTCTCTCTGCAAATTTGGTCATACTTGGTGATTTCAATGCAGATCTCACTGTCTCCATCTGCCAATGGAAACGTTCAACCCACCTTTTGAACAAGTTCATTAATGACAACAATCTTGTCTGCTTGAATAATCTGTCTCAGGACCACTCTTCTTACACCTACTGCAGTGATGACGGTGTTCACAAATCCAATCTTGATTTGATTCTTGTGAAATCAATATGCACGTCTCAATACAAGAATTTCTCTGTCATAGCTGAGCATCCGATGAACACCTCTGATCATCTTCCCGTTTGCACTCAACTAAGCAGTCTGTCTACAACCATCTACTCCACCCCGCTCTTAAAACCAGTTGGCACCAAGCTCAGCAGGGTACACATCAAATGGGAGCAATGCAGTCAGAAAGAAATATCAGAATCCTATTCTATGGTCCTAGATGACTGCTGTAAGACTCTATGGGCACATCTTCCAACAGACCCAACAGATCCAAAACAACTCAAACCAGAAGATGCAGAGTTGCTATTAGACCAACTGACCAAGCACATGCAGGATGTATCTCTCAATCTCCCACATTCCATCTCGGGCCACAGAAAGGGAAAGAAACCAGAGTGGTCCAGCATGGTAGACTGTTCTTACAGCCATATGAAACAAAGGTGGAAACAGTGGAAGGACATGGGGAAACCCAAAGACCATGGAAATGCAGTATGGACTGACTATAAAGGAGCTAAGAAAGTCTTTCGTCGAAGACTACGACAGAGCAGGCAGACGGCCAAGAGTAACCTGTTGGATGAGGTGGAAGCTGCCCATGGTGACAACCAGCAACTATTCCACAAATTGGTTCGGCAACATAATCCCTCAGGCACTACTGCTCGCACTGAATCCATCACTCACAAAGGCAGAACCTTCTCAGGCCTAGAGATCTTACAGGGCTGGCAAAGCTACTTTGCTGAACTCTCTCATCCCAAGGACTATCCATTGTGCGAAGTGGATGCTGAGATCACAGCATTGCTCCACTCTGTGCCCAGTCCTACTCTTATCTTCACTTCTAAAGAACTCAATGCAGCAATCTCCAGACTCAAGCCAAAGAAGGCAGGAGGTATGGATAACATAGCACCAGAGCACATCCTTCACACAGGACCTGTCGCTCGCCGTCTCATTCTTCTGTTACTGAACAACTTCATCCATCATATCCATATCCCAGAGAGCTTCAAGAAAAGCCTGATCCTCCCCATCCATAAAGGGAAGGGCAAGCCCCTTAGCAACCCGTCTAACTACAGGGGCATCTCTTTGTCTACAGTCTTCTGCAAACTCTTGGAACTCCTCCTTAAGCCTACTCTCGAAAGCTCTCTTAGTAGAAACGGCATACCCGATGAACTACAAGGGGGTTTCCAGACTGGTCACTCATGTATTCTGACAGCAGCTACACTCACCATGATAACTGAAGCTAATAAGCGAACCAACCAGCCTACCTTCATAGCCTTTCTCGATGCTGCTAAGGCCTTCGATACTGTGTGGCACCATGGCCTATTCTACAAGCTTCATAAAGGTGGCATCAGAGGCAGGCTCTGGCTCACACTGAAGAAGATGTATGAAGGTCTATCAGCTTCTGTGTTGTGGGGAGACCGCCATTCTCCTGAATTCCCTGTGAAGCAAGGGGTTCGCCAGGGGGGAATCCTCTCTCCCCTGCTCTACCTCGTTTACATAGATGGTCTGATCAAAAAGCTCAGGGATAGAGGCCTTGGTCTTCACACTGGCTCCATTTATACAGGCATCATAGTCTTGGCGGATGATGTGGCCCTACTGGCCTCCACAGCAGCGGAACTGAACCTCATGCTTGATGTAGTTCATGTATACTCCACCGAATGGCGGTACGCCATCAATCCCTCTAAGAGTGCCATTGTGGTGATGGGATCCTCCACATCCTCTTCTTTTCGTTACGGTAGGGACGTGATACCCCAGACTGAGTCGCACCCTCATCTTGGAATCATACGCACGGCTTGCCCATCAGACCCAAGCGCCAGGATGATCTCAACTGGTAACCGAACGATGTACGCCCTTACTGGTGTTGGAGCACACAGAAGCGGCCTACCCCCTCATATTTCCTCAATCTTATGGGAGAAGTTCTGCATCCCGAGGATGTTATACGGGGCAGAGGTCATGCCTCTGACAAAGATGGCCAAGCTCCACCTTGACAGGGCCCAGACCCAGATGTTCAAATCTATCTTGGGACTCCCTCGCACCACCGCCACTGAAGCAATACACCTCTTCACAGGACTCCTACCTATCTCTGACAGCCTCCATATCCAGCAACTGAGACTACTCGGCCAGCTGTTGCTTCTCTCACACAGCAGATTCGAATCCAGGGTCTTCTTCCACATGTTATGCCACCATCCAAGCACCAGGTACATTGCTTCATTCAGCGACCTCCTTGAGCATTACCAGCTACCATCTATACAGGAGCTTCTGAACTCGCCGATCCCGTATTTCTCCTGGAAGAAGACAGTCAAATCCACTGTCACAGAGCACAGGCATGAAAAGGCAGCATCTGCTACATCCACCAAATCGACTCTCAACATGATGGCCAGCCTACACCCTTCAGAGACACCACACCTACTTCCCAGGAAAACCCCGTTTCCTCACCTTAGACAAGCCATCCCAATTAAATGCCAATTACTTTGCGGCATGTACCGAACCAACCAACGATTGGCTACCTTGTCTAATGGTTCACAGAGTCCAGCATGTCCCTGCCTGACTGCGGATGAAACAGTCAATCATCTGATAGGGGCATGTCCCCTTTATAACGATGAAAGGGAAAACTTCATCATGAGCCTATCAACTCGCACTCAACATCAATTACAATTAGTTCCTTCTCATCTCGTGGCCGTCGTCATCACAAATCTCATCCTCCTTGGAGTTAACGACGACCCACCCATAACTGCCCAGGCCCTGGATTATCATGCTGCATCCCTAACATTCATATTAGATATGCACATTAAACGTTCTGTTGTGAACAAAGCAGCTCCTGCATAAGCTGTCATCTTCATGTCTTGTGATCTCTGATATTATATACCCAGTTTTGTATTGTCTCTACTATCTATTTACTCAATCTGCGAAGGATACACTCCGCAGTTCTCCAAACCTGGAGGAAACCAAGAAGAAGAAGAAGAAGAAGATATATTTTCAGGGAGTCGGGCTAACTCGGCCCAGCCTCAAAGACGGATTCATTTTCAGACATCTTACATATGAATATCACACATGTAGTCTTTACAAATACACACATGCAATCTTTCTCTATGTCTATGAACATGATGAATGTGATTCTTTCAGAAAGTTTCTATTTATTCAATAACCAATACCAGATAAGATTACATAAAATTAAAGGTTGTACAATCTCATGAATATACTTCTCAAAATGATATGTTTTTCATCTGTTGGAAACTTTCAAGTTGTACATAATCTTGCCAACATCACCAGTTGATGAAAAGTAGTGTTACATGTACACTGCATGTATACATTCATTTGAATTGAGTGGGTGTATTTCACTATTTTGTTGAGCTCTCCAGGAAGCCAGGATTTGAAGCGTTGGTCGGGTCAGGACCGTGACCTCATCACATGTCCCATGGATGGATTGATTAGATTCATCAAATCTTGTGACAATTGTGACAGTCAGTCTCCCCACCAACTCAGTATAGTTTTTCATTTATCAGTACTCCCACTAAATATTTAATATTAACAAATCCAAGAAACTCCACATGTTTTCCAAGAAACACTCCTACTATTTCAGGGTTGGATGTTCTGTCGCTCTCCTCGGTGTGTAGTTACTTGTCAGCATAGAAAGTTCTTCTCCTGAAGATATTTTTGATTTAAAGTTAAACAAGATGGTTTCCAAATGTCATTTTATGCAATGCTGTGTTCCGCTCCAGTAATGCAGAATAGTATCAGTAATTAATGGAGGCTACATTGTATACAAATTTGCTATAGCATCATTATAAAATAGAGGTGGTTGCAAATGAGAGCCTCGTACAATTCTTTTAAGTCATACTTGTGATCAATTTTGGTTGAAGAAAACAAATTTATCTACTACTAGCACATTTGTGTATTTCAGTTCAGTTGGTTGCCTTTTTCTGTTTGGTCCCGAGTGATATGAAGCTGCTTGTCTAAAAAATGACAGTTGTTTCTTCATGACCAAATGCTCAAATAATTATTTGTTTACATTTGCAGAAGTCTCCATATTTGAATGCATTGATGGATCCTGTGAATCCTCACTCTATTCTGCAATTTCCTACTAATTTCATTCTGTTTGTATTGGTTTGTTTGTCCTGTTTGTGCTCTATTGCTTGTGCTACTGGTAAGCTTGTTCGCATGGTAAGGTTTTCGCATGGCTTTTATCAATCCGACCAATCCTATCAAATGGATGAACGATGCATTGAAATAAAAGCAGTCATCTGTAAATTGAACCTAATGAGATATAAGACCTCCCGCTCTTAATATGTCCTGCCATCGCACATTGAGAGCGTTTACACTTGACAGCTAGAGCAATTATGGAGTAGGGAGCAATCTTTTATTCCCCTGTCAGAAAGGGGAAGAGGCCGACTTGACCAAAGAGTGTGATGGCGATTTCATCAGGATAAGTGAATTGAAGTTAGAAGATGGTCTTGAGGGAATTCATTTGGGCGAAATCACATCATCCGCTGATTTTCCTCTGGAAGTTGATCTAGTAAACTCATCAGTCCTACGGTTTGGAGTTATTGGGTTTATGAATGACACGTTTAATTTAGCGTGCAGATCAGCAATAACTTCCATCTACTACTTAGCAGGAAAATTTTCTTGAAATAATTCATATTTTCCTTCTGAGCCAACCTAATCATTCTCTGATTTCTAGCATGCCATGGCCTACCTAGTATAGAATCTGGCTAACAACCTCAACCAAGGCCGTCTCCCCTTTCTTGCTGCCAGCAGAAGATGGCACAATCCCTGAATTTTAGATGCTGGCAAAAAAAAAGAATTTTGGCTGGGCGTATAGATTCATGAAACATGTTATCTTTGCTTGCAGCAGGTAGGGGGTTGGGAGAGACAGCAATCACTAAATACAAGGAAACCTCCAGATTCTGGACTAGCCATGGCCATGCTCTGACCAATTCTGAATAGAATGTTGTCCCTGGTCTGCCCTGTCAGTTTTTATTGTATTGTGTACTGCATTAAGTGGGAAATCCAAACCACCCACTCAGATATTTATAAGTGAACTGTGATGCATTCCATATATACTGTAGGAACTAAACAGCAAGTTCACCCCATGTCCTTTTATGGTTAAATTAATGACTTCTTGTTTACGATCACTTTATGGTAATTAAACTGTATTTCCTGTGAGATCACAAATGTGCTTTTTACTCTTCTTTTGTCTTCAGATTGAAATGGTAATTTGTTTGGCAACATACTAAATTACTTCATTGTAAAAGAACAAAAGAAATGTAATGGGTATTTGGTTTATTTTACCTGGCTGCTGAGAGAGCATGTGCAAGTTGTGCATGCTTGTAAGTAAACAACCAGGAGACCGACTGCTTTAAGTCTTCTCCGAACGACTTGAAAGAAGAAAGAAAAAAAAAAAGAAAAAAAAAAATTACTGCCTTTAGAGGGCACTAGCCACTTGGTTTTGGACCTGGGTCTTCCAAGTTACGAGACCACTGCTCTACCATTGAGCTATCTCCCCTTCTCCGAAAGTGATTGCTTGGTTGACTTCCAAATTGGCGTTAACATTTATCTCTAATGATGAATGGATTAAATGAATATATACATGTACCGGTATCATGTAATTTGGTTGACCCAATTGTTTGTGCCAAGGTCCTATAGGAAACAGGCGCATACCATGGATATCACAAATACTGAAATAGGGCCCAAGTGCAGTTCTACAGATAGTGCTGTGAATTTGTTTTCATAGTAGACTACATGTACATTGTAGATCAATAGGAAATTTGTACTTCCTCAGGAAACAACCTCTTGAATTAAGCTTACCGGTACTTTTTTTTCTTATGAAATTGCCTGATGAATCAAATTAATTGTACTTGTAGGATTATGATGAAACATGAAGAGTGGACAAGAAACATTTTATCTTTGCTACATGTAAGTGCAGAAAAGGCAGCGAAGAGGCAAGAAAAGGTCCAGGAGAAATTACTCTGATCCAACAGCAAGGAAAAAAGCTTTGGAGTTAATTGTGTTTTTCTTGTGAAAGCATCTATTTATGTGGATTGAGTTTAGAATTGAGATGTAGATAAATAGTGGAATAAAAACAAATCTCTATGAATTTGAAGTGAAGAGAAAAACTGTGGTCACGTTGCAAGGAAACAAGCTTTGGGATAGAGTTTTTCTTTCGAAAGTGCCTGTTCATTGGGATTGGTTTAAGAATTGATTGGAGTCCACTTGGAATGAAGAGGAGAAACTTGAGGGGTGAAGAAAGATCCCGCTGAAACGAGTGCCCCTATGGTGTTGTGTTTGGTAATAGATGTTGAGATGTGGAGCTGCAAATCACTTGTGACAGGCTTCATAGAGGTTCCAGGTAGGAGGCTGATTGTTGATGTGTGATTGGTATATATCTCTATCTATTGAAACTAGTTGAACGTCTACGAAGAGAGTGGAAGAATCACTGCATGATGTGATGCCTTGAATTCGATGAATGGATACCAGTGTAGTAGTTGAGATCTTGGCCATGTACATGTACAGTGTATGAGTTATGAATGATTTGTCCAAATCAATCACTTATTGTAAGTCATAAAATCTATTTTCTCTTGACAGAGTTGGGATTGATATTAACCTCAAGTTAATGTGTGAATATTGAAATAACTAGGACATTGAGGTTCAGAGACCATGACCAGGTGGAAAACTTGATTATCTTTGAATACATGTACATGGATTCATTTAGCATATAACTGTAGTCCAAATCCTACACATCAAAAACCTGAAACTGAGAGTGAGACTCTATAATCCAATGAGAACAACTTTAGAATCTGTACATCATGATGTGGCATTGTCTGTAACGAGAAACCTAATTGTGAAAACATGTACATTGTTTCCTTGGTCATGTCCCTGAATACAACACGTCCCTGCGTCAAAACAAAGTTAACATGATGATAATGTGAAGTACCAGTCATTATGTTCTCAAAACAAATAATAAGTGCCAATTCAAACTAAAAGGATTAGAGAATCAGTAATATGAATGATGTACTACATGTATGTTCATGTACATGTATATCCATAGACCTACTGTACCGGTACTTGTCATTTATTAAAGGCTAATTTTAGGTCAATTACCCACAAACATCATTTGTGGGTTATTGACCTTAATGTTAGAAGCAACTAAGGAGGTGTTGCATAAATGGAAAGGGCATTGTAAAGATGTCTGTATTTTGAAGAAAGCAGTTTATATGAAATGTTTTTCAAATTATTAACATTTGTGAAGTACAACATGTAGACTTCTGACTGCATCTAGTCAAAATTTGTAACATCACTTTTGTGAAATTCCCTCTTTAGTTTACCATACAGTACATGTACAATGTACTGTACTTGAATGAAAGTAATGACGTCAATGTATTGTATTGTGGGAACAGTTGCCAAATCTGAAAGGTACTTGTACATTGTATGGCTTTCGTTAAATTTCCTTACTAACCCTTTTGATTGCCAAGTGTACAGCCTAGGGTGGTATATTCTTTTATTCAGAGCAACTCCCTGGACTGAACTTTTTTAAGCTATTGTACAGAGTGTTTGGGCAAGGCAGACATGTTGGCACACACACTCGTTTTATCAGAATGTAGAAAAGACTCATTTAGTGCTTGCCTTTAAATGACTACAGGTGTACATTATGTTTATTGATTGTTTCATGTTATCTTGTAGAAGTTTGATTATGTAATTAGGAAATTGTACCTGTGTTGGTTTTAAAGACCAAGTGTATATAAATCTCCTCTTTAGACCTCTATTTTGTTTTGTTGTTGCAAGTCTCTGTAAAGACTATAGTCTGTAATTCCTAACTTTGGGTAGGCTACATGTACTTGCATTGTAAGTCTTTGATATTGCATGGGGAAATGCGCTATCGGACCTGTTGTAAGTTGCTTGTTTTCGGAGGTACATTTTAGTTCGAGGTCTTTTACTCCACCATTGTTGAATGATCAGTTTGAAGGAAGTTTGGCAGGAAACCTACAACTTCTGTGCCTGTACATGAAGGTGCAATATTATATACTCAATCTTGTTGATTGGTTGTTCTCTCATGCGTATAATTGTGTTCTGTAACATTGTAATCATAATCCAGGGGTTTGATGTACATGTATGCACAACTGCTGAAAACACCCTTTAAAAATGGATTGGTAACGGAAGATAAATATTCTCAGATTATATCGTCTGTTGAGAGCCAGAAAGGTATAAGTTTAAACTCTAGATGCAAAATAATGTGAGTTAATGCTACTCTGGCTCTCAAAGACAATGTCATATCATTTCTCAGAATAAGATATGGAATAAATCTGTCACAGAGATACTTCTCCACAAATCTGTCATACATTACTGTACATATTAATGTACATGTATGGATTCATTCGTTCATAATGATGAAGGAGAATAGGAGATTAATACAGAGAACTTTGAATGGGATTTAGACCTACTGTATAGGGGTATAAGTCTTCGTCATTTGCCACCACAGGCCACATCTTGTCCCTTCTCCAAGAATTGGCAAAGAAGGTGATCCCCCGATCCCCCCCCCCCCCCCCCCCCCCCCCCCCGTCACACAAGAAGCAGGATATGATCAAATAACATGTCAGTGATTCAACAGATCCAACATGTATGTGCAGTGCAAAGTTTACTGCTGTATAAATGATTTATTGTTTTCTTTTATTATACAATGTACTGTACAGCATGTGGCTATGATTATGAGTTGATAGGAGTTTGATAGGGAGAACAACTGGGTAGCACACTCCCTTGAAAATATTGTTGATCCATAGTTTTTTTGGCTTACTGTAAAGTTGAGGACAAGACATTTGCGTTTATGTTTGAGAAGGTTAACCCCTTTCTTCAAAGTACAGTATGAATAGATTCAGTTCTGAAATGATTACTCTTGATTTCAAAGTTTCAACATAAGATTTGTAGGTGCAAGGGGCAGAGATTACTGATTTGCATGTCCCTTTCATGTAAAGTTCAGTTTAGCTGGGAATTGAAGTTCCATGGAATAGAGTTTGACCGGGAGAAAAGCATAGCGCCATCGGGTGATTGTTGATTTAGGTAGAGTACAATGTGTCTGTGTTTGAGGGCCGGAGGGATTTTGCCTTGGATGTTGTTTTCGATTCGCCATTCTATTCTATGATTATTTCAGTTTGCATTGAAATTCAGAGTTCACTTTCACATCCAGCAGTTAATTGTCCTCCTGCGTTTCTTTTCTTCACAAAGAAGGTGCGTCAGAAAGTGCATTTGAGGTTGTCATATCAAGTTTTGCTGCTTCAGAGAGTTCTGTGGGAAACATTAACAATGTGAGTGAGTAATTAAAGCATGAGTTGAGCTGAGTTGTTGCATTCTGGAGTGAAACATGTAACGGGGCTCTTGAGGTACATGTACATTATTTACATGCAGCTTTATAAAGAATTTGTTTTGTATGGGTTGTAATCTTTAGAAAATTAACTGGAGAAAAGGGCAATTCACAATGTAGCTTTGGATGTTTGTTTGAAAACATAAACTTATAATATCATTCATTTAATTCACTTTGAAGGAATAAAGCCATTATTCTAAACAAATTGTTAAAATAGATTATGGACCTATAACGTACATGTACAATGTACAAGTACTTGAAAATCATTGAAAGATTAGTTTAGCTTTCATGAAGACTTAACAATTTGTTTATCCCTGGTTCAGAGTTTAAAAAAGACAAAACAACAGTTGAATTGCTACATTAATTGTCCCATGACTCCCATCCATGGCCATTTTTACCAGTTTCCTTCAAAAAAAATAACCGACACGCACACAGAAGGTCATTCTAGATATCATATATTTAAACATATTCTTTTTGTATTTCATGCTGGTGCCCTGTGGCTATACAACTACAAGCTAAATGATATAATCCTCATTACATGTATATTTCTGTATAAAATGCACGAGCCAGCCTATGACACACGCCACTGTTTACACACGCTTTTACGTCTCTCTTCTTATCGTATAGTAGCACTACGTTTGTGTGCTTGTGTGGACAATGCCCTAGACTGAGTGTATTGACAGTCTGATACTGATAGCAGTAGTCATAAATATCAGTAGTCATTTACCGGTATATCAGTTTCACTTGCGTTGACACTCATACATCCTCTCTGAAACAATTGGAAGACCAAGATCTACAAGTATCTTCACTTTGGAGGATACAAGTCATTTTGGTATAATCTTTTGTTCAACAATATTTTCTTTTGGAAGGGCAGATACAGTAGTAGGGTGTCCTACTGTCCTACATGTTGTAAGTTGATGAAGGTATCTTTTGTTAAAGTGCATTGATTCGTTGAGTGGTCTTTTGTTTGTGAAGAGGCTGGAGGCCTACAATTGGGATACCAGTAGACCTTGCACGTTGTGGTGAGTACATGTACTGTACATCAATTTGTAAACATCGTTCTTTGTACCTACGATGGTATACCGACTTCATATTATATGCCTACAGACTTTATATTATATGCCTACAGACATGAAGATATAAAGGATCTGAGACTTTGTTTGCAAATTTACATTTTCATTCAAAGCCTGATTAATACAGGACAATATTTGCAGTTTTTCAAAAGTGGGTAAGCACTCATATTCATGTGCAGTATTTATGAACATCGACTGCTTAAAAATGAATTATAATGATGGAAAATCAATATGAATAATCTATAATAATAATTAAAACGAATTTGATGAAGATACATTATTCTAAATTCTAACCTCCACCTTTTTGTATCTAGACAGCATTTCTTAAAATGAAAGAAAAAGAAATATATACTGGTATATATAATTTAATGGGTGACTGAAACTGCTCACACCCTTATATTTTACAAATTGGGCTGGCTCATGTTTCATTTAATATCAATAACTACATATGAAAGTTAAATTTATAGGAGCAATAGTGTACTATGATCCAATTGTATTGATATTCAAATACATGTAAATCCTTCTGAAGATAACTTACATGTACATACATGTAACATTACGGGTATACCAAGTCTGTTGCACCTTCTAGTTAGCTTACCTGGGTCTACTTCATATATGCTTCTTTTTGCGTACCTACCACTTATCTTACATTAATGGACCTGCATATGATCATGTCCATGGTATATAGTCATAATAACTACCGGTAGTTTATTTTCCAATCGTATAAAACCATGTGTAAATTGTGTCTTTCGACTGCGTTTCATCACTTGCTCATTCACTATTGAGACATCAAATGAGTTTGCATACACTTTCATCCATCCACACGCTATTCAGGTTCTATACATTTCAAGAACATTGATTACCAATACGTGACATGAAATAATTTGTGAGATTCAATTAACATTAAACTAAAGACTGAAATCAGGATGTTTAACAGATAATGTTCAGACTGACTTTCACATTGAAAACCTGTACGTAATCAAATTCATCTTCCTCTTGTTATTTGATTATCTGCGGCAGGATCCTGTCTGTGAAGCCATTGCGTAGATCAAGGTTATTACATTGACTGGTAAGCCGTTATTGATTGCTACAGTGTACATTGTAATCTATACCATGTGGTACAAGCATTATAGTCCTTATTACTTTCACTATCTATAGTTCCTAATGCTCCCTCTGAAAAAAGTACTATTTTTATTTCATCAAAAATAAGATGGAAACGTGAAGTAGAAATTTGAAAGGAAGTAGGAAGAGATGGTCAGAGAGGGATGATGAATGATGCAGATTGATGATGCAGATCTATACATGTAGGTGTCGCTCATCAAAAGCCGTGACTCAGTAGTGTATGCTGTAGCTATGGTAACCAATTGCTCATACCTATTAAACAATGACATGTACATGTATTCATTAGGGAGATGATCAAGTTTCTGACAATAGGCACCAGATGCATAATTCATGGGCTTTCCATGTCCATTTCATTTCTCTTCACATGACTGTACATGTACAGTATGTCTATATGAGGTCAACACAAGAGTTCTGACTGTTTTTTAGAAAGACCTGCTTAGTACTTTGCATGTTTACATTACATGTATGTTACTGCATATCATCTTATCTTCCTTCTTGCTTCTTGCTTTGTAATAAGATACATATTGTACAATAAGCATACGGTACATAATAATCTCTAATATGAAATACCATATATAGTATACCGGTATATTAGATAGATCTACCCAGTACTTTTTGGTATACCAGCTGAAATGTTACTTACATGTAACTGCAACACCACAATAACCAGTAACTCTGCTAATGTTCTTTTCCCCATGCTGCTTTTACTATTTTATCATGGATACAGCTTGTTCTTAATACATAATTATATTTCTCCAATAGAATAAAACAGTGCAGTGTCATAAGTCATAACAAATTGAGGTTAGTGAAAAGCATACAACTTAGTTGGGAAAAGGGAGCAAGGCTGCATTAAATATGTAAATATCCATAACCATTGTGTGATCAGACTCCGACCTTATACAGGTGTAACATTAATTTCTTTATGCTGAATCCTGAATGGAATTTCTGTGGTTCAATTTTATTATGTAAATATTGTTGCATTCCGGCTAATATTATATCATGTATATACATGTACGTGATTGATCTTAATCATATTTTCCCATGCAGCCTTTAACTCCAATAAAAGTGAGATATTCTTATTGATAAAAGTGTCGACATGAAGTATGAATCTCTTCCTTGATTACTAATTTTCTATATTAAACATAAATCCTTGCAGTCATTCTCAAACTTATTTCACAATATTAATACCGGTATGTGAAAAGCAATTGTTAGACTTCCAGTTAGTATCTTATTTCACTTCCACTTTCTATATTTTTGTGATATCAGCTCAATCAGTTGGCACACAGTTGTTTTGTTTTTACTATGACTAATATATTAGTTACGTATTACCAGTATACATATATATGGACATGTTAGGCATGCAGCTAACTATCAGATTTGCATACATGACTTGTACATCTTCAACACAGGAAATGATAAAGCGGTCAGAACCACCCAAAGCATAATTGATTTCAGTTTTGATTGGGTTTCCGGCTTTATACATCCATGGTCAGACAGGCCACAAATTAAATGTATTAAATCAATAAAATAGAGTGCATGGCAATGATTCTCATTTTTTAGTGATATTTGTGATGGTAATGATAAATATTTGCATACTGTTTACACATCAGAGAACTTCCCTTTAATTATCACTCAACCAGTTGAAAAATAAAACAACTGTGTGCCAACTGATTGACCCGATAGATTGATACCATAAAAATATACAAAGTCAAAGTGAAATTAGATAGAGTTATACATGTACATGTAGCATTATTGGACTACATGTACATACACTGTACTGTAGTCGAAATTTATATGAAACTCCACCATTGAGTTTTAGTTTAAAGATAAACAATGAGCCGCATTTGCAGAATTTCAGCATTAGTACACCCCAATTGTTTTAATTTAAGTGACGTGAGTTCAATAGTTGTCTCCAACATGATTTATTCTTCACACATAAAATTTAATTCTTCCCAGAATTGTATTGATCAATCTTATGGTCAATAAAGTTCTGATCTATCAAGAATAAATCATATTGTCACAGTCATTATATGAACACAGGTTTTAAAAACGTATTCAAACTTTATGGGCAACAGTGTACATGTTTGCATTGATCACTAACAATGACATCACTGACCCTGAAAATTGGACAAGTATTATTTTCCAATTGTAACCCATAAAACCATTCTGATCTTGACCTTAGTTATAATAGTCCTTTTGTACAATAGGGTCCCGCTGACCTACATACAGTGTACCAAAACCAAATTTGCCAACAAATTGCCAAAGTTGGTCGAATTACGTTGTAACTCGTGATGCTACTTTGCACACACAGGGATTTAATAATAAGAATGAATTTTAACAAGGAGTTATTTTGTCATGTCATTTTTTTTTTTTTTACTCTGATTGTTCATTTGCATATAAATACATTTCCCTGTTTGTATTGTGCAGGTAAAACATTTGCATACATACATACATACAATTATACATACATATTGATATTTATATAACGCCTTTACATAAACATGCTCAAAGCGCTTTACATAATAGTAAATAAAACAATAATTATTTTGCTCTCCAAGTGCATACTCTGTAGGATTTGTTGTGTAAAGCTGTGTAAAGTTATTCAAAAAGCTGTGCACCACATGAACCAAGCCTGGGTACACAACCTTGTTCACATCCCACACAACTTCACACATCTCATTGTCAAAAAATAATCCCAAAGGAAAAAAAAAGGAGGTCTTGAGATTTCTCTTGAATGATTCGACTGAGGAGCAGAAACAATTTTTTTGATTAATGGGAGACTATCCCAAATAGTGGAACCAGAAAAAGTCATATTTTGTACATATAGAATATGGCTCATACGCTGTGAATGGCAAATGTAATGCCACGCCCACATACATATGAACATAAAACAAAACGTTTATTAGAACACTGACTCATTCCATTGTCATCCTGATAGATGAAGCTTTAATAGATTTCGCATTTGTCTGTCACATATTGATGTTCGTTCCACCTTGCATAATCAACTCGTTACATATCCGCAGAGCACTGGAGTATAAAAACTGGCTTGTTATTAAAGAGGGTCGTGGTTTGAAATGGTTAAAATGATCCTCTCTATAAAGGTGCCTTGATTAAAAATCTTATCTATCATTTGCCTGTGAAGAATGCAGTTGTACTTTATCAACTCAAGAATAATTAGCTACATGTACATGTACATGTAGATGACCTCATTAAATTACTGGATAATTTCAGTCGCATAAAGATGTTTTATAATAGCAGAGGCGCAGAGCTACATGTATTTATACTCGAGTAGGATACTTACTGGTAATGACAAATATAGTTTCTCTTTCTTGACAAAATATGAGTCATAAAGATGAATGACTCTGCATGTACATGTAAGTCAAATTTGTTGGGACTACAACAAATAGTTTGACTTACATATTCTTACCGAACTGAAGGCCTTCGGTAAGCAGTCCTTAAGCAGTCGGTTAAGCAGTCAAAATAAGCCTTCACAGCTCTTTATCCACAATATATGTGTCAATAGTCTTCTTAAGCCTTCGAAGGCTTATAAGCAGTCGTTAAGCCTTCCCACTGCAAAGTTAATATGCAAATTAGCTACCGAATGCTTATTCTGAAGCTCTAAATAAGCCTTCGAATGCTTATTTTCGAAGCTCTAAAATAAGCCTTCGACTGCTTGTTTTTGAAGCTCTAAATAAAGCCTTCGACTGCTTACATTTGAAGCTCTATAAGCCTTCCAGTGTCCTCGAAGGCTTATAAGCAGTCGCTAAGCCTTCCCACAGCAAAGTTAATATGCAAATTAGCTAAGCCTTCCTCAGGAACTGCCTTCGACTACTTGTTTTTGAAGCTCTAAATAAAGCCTTCGACTGCTTACATTTGAAGCTCTAGAAGCCTTCCAGTGTCCTCGAAGGCTTATAAGCAGTCGCTGTAGTCTAACTTGTAGATCTAGATCTAGAATCTATAAAAGTAGATTTGACAAGTTTGACAGTAGACCTAGTCCTAGATCTAGGACTAGGCTAGTCGTATAGACTCACGATTTTAATGTTTAAATTATTCTTTTGTTTTAACATTTTTTGATGAGTTGAAAAACTTGTATTTTAGTGCTAACAGTTAGATCTAGAGTCTAACTGTTAGACCTAGACCTATAGTCTAGACATATTTAAGTTTTATCAATTGTCACTAAAGTACCGATTTTTAGTGAAATCAGTTTAGTTTTGTACAGTTGTGTTTACAATGTTGAGAATCATTAATAAAACAGGTTTTAATTATAATACACAGCCAGCGCCAGGATAGTAATGCAGCTATGTCATGTGTTGGGCGCTGCCGAAAATAACGGCTCAGCCAACACAAAAATGAACGAATGGGACTGTATAAAAACAATTCTTGCAATAAAACAAGTAGAAAACAACAGTGGCATGGTCTGATTACGAGTGGAATTTATAGATTCATCAAATGAACGAGAAATAAATTGAACAAACACATTTGCTAACTAGTAAATGAATGTTACCAACGGTAATGCATCGATTTACTTACGATTTGTGTTTTCAATTCTGCCGCACACGATGATTGAAAGTCGTCTGTGATTTTTGTTCAACAATTTTAGCGCCAAAATGAAGGCCTTCGCGGTCTTCTTTAAATGCTTATTTTCAGTGACTGCTTATCTTTGAAGGCTTATTTTCAGCGACTGCTTATCTTGAAGGCTTATTTTCTACTGACTGCTTAATAAGCAGTCAACATTTTTGGACTAATATGAAAGTCTTTGAAGGCTTAGCTCTCGCAAACTAATAAGCAGTCGAAGACTAAAACAAGCCTTCGAAGGCTTATGAAGTCTTTGAAGGCTTTGTGAAGGCTTAGCGAAGGCTTATCGAAGGCTTATTAAGCAGTTTTCTAATATATACATGTATGTAAAATTTGAATTGAATTAGGAATTGTATACCAAATGTTTTGCATAGATCTAGTTTGGTCCAAACAATTTATTTGACTTGTGTGACTCCAATTCATGCAGAAATAACTGTATATACATGACATGTTGTTATGATTATGGTTTACTGTTCATTTATTTTGTAAGATGCACTTTTGTAATTCATCTCAATAGGCAGAAATGGTGAACATCTATATAAATGCATACTATAACGGATGTGTGTTGATACATGTAGATGCAATGTGAATGCAACCTAATTATCTTACATTGTAATGCCATTATTGATTTCTACAGGAATCATCAAATTTTCAATTTTCATCATTTTTGGTACACTGCATAGCAGACATACAAGAATCTGGATTTATGATTAATATTTTGAATTAATCTTAATTGATATCAATATTTTCCCCATTAGTTTAACTTTTTGTACAATTTACAATTAGTCAGATTGAATAATTGAAATCACCTTTCATCTCTTACTGTAATAAGAACATAACCACCAGTCTGTAATATTGCATTCTATCTTTCTCTTTCTGCCATACAGATTGACATGACGTAACCCACATATTCCATCCAATCACAATGTTGTGATTCATCTTCTGTTACAACACTCGTAAACCGGAGCATTTCTCTCAAGGCAAGATGGCACGAAGGTGTGTTTACCAAGCGACCCTCCTGCTCCTGATCATTTGGTGTGGGCTGAGTTTGGCCCAAGTCTCTAGTCCTGAGCCCACTGCAGAGGCAACGGCAACCAGCAAACCTGAGCCTGAGCCTACCCCTGAAGGTACCAGCGAACCCTCTCCTCATCCAGAAGTTAAACCTGAGCCTGAGCCTACCCCTGAAGGTACCAGCGAACCCTCTCCTCATCCAGAAGTTGAACCAGAACCTGAGGTAAATTTCTCCTCTCTGAATCTTCTGAAGCTGTTGCAGAATACCCCACCACACAAGTGACCGGAAAAATAACCCTGACCCAAACTCTATAGTTCTAACTTCAACTTTAACCCTAACCCTAACACAAAACCTGATCCTGACCCTAACCTTGACCCTTACTGTAAGGGTAACCCTAACCCTACTGATGGGGGTATTCTGCACTGAACCCATTTCCTCCTTGATCCTTCCATCATTTCTATCTGTTCTTTATTTCATTCATGTACTAAAGTATTAGTATCTCCTCCCTTCTTATTCCATTAAATTATGATCCATTTGCTGTTATCTCAGATTCTCTTTTCTTGTTTGGTATGTAAATTTGCTGTTCCATGTACTGTTGCTTTAAGGTACAGGGCGGGGCTTTACAAATGAAAACAAAATTATAAATACAAATTTATATGAGTTGGTTTTGGGGGGAGGGGAGGGGGTACTTTCAGACCTGCCAACCAGTACAATTTAGTCGTATTTCGTACGATTTTTAGAAGCAAATACGACAGTACATGTACAATTTTCTTCAATGAAATACAATTTTTTTTTTGTTTTTTTTTGTTAATATAATTTAAATTTGTTCACTAATGAATTAATTTTCAATGACAAAATGCCCATTCCAGAGGTGCCAACCAGTACGATTTAATCGTATTTAGTACGATAATAAGAGTGGAATACGATAATACGATATCACCTTTTAAAATACGATTTTTCACAACAAAAAAAAAACGATTTTTTTTTTTTTTTTTTTAATTTTTTTTTTTATACCCATAAAAACCACGGAATCGCATAGAAACATGTACAAGTAAACCCCCACAACCTCAACAAAAACTTTGATTTATAATTTTCTTTTAAAATTTTAATGAAAGAGCAAACATTTTAATTGACCGTATGTACCAGTATCACATTTTTCTGAAATTTTACTGGCCCGGCCAACATGTACAATTGAATATGATTTAAAAAACTAATTACAGCAAAAATGTGGTCTTTACGGTATGCATTTGCGCTGCGTTACGACATCAATAGGTTTTTAATAGGTGAAAGGATCGAAGGCCGGTTGAAAAATACTAATTTTGATGGTAAAATACTAATTTTGGAGGTGCTGAGTACTAATTTGTACTTCCAAAGGTTGGCAGCTCTGCCATTCTGTCCTGTAAAGTATCCTTCAAGCATCTTACATAGGCAATTTGGGAATGTTTATTGGTTCATGGAACACACCAGTCGCGACGAAATCATGCATATTTAACCAATAATCCATTTTAAAACAATCTTCCTGTATGTAGGAACTGCAAGAGGCATTGATTCGCGTAACAGTCCGTGTTTATTTTTTAAGAATACAACTTTTGTCAGTAAAATACAACTTTGGGGATTAAAGAATACAGTTTTTGATCTCCAGAGGTTGGCAGGTCTGTACTTTTAATGTTTTTTTTTTCTTGGTGCATTTTGTTATATTGGACCCCCTAGTTTTGAATTCGATGGTGTTATTTTACTCTGAAATTTTCTTTAATGAAGCATTTACTGCGTACTTTGTATAGTTTCTGTTCTGTTAATTGTTCCTAACTAAGAGTTTTAATTTGTTTCTTGGTATATTGCTATATTAAATCTGTAGTTTCTGTTGCTATTGTAGCAGGAGTTCCTTGAGGAGTACAATCCATATTAAAGTAGATACAAGTTTCATTTATGCTTATTATGCAGTTACCATTCATCAGGTGATATATCTGAAATTTTACATGATATGACTTCTCATTTTTAAAAATTTGATTACCGGTACACCTATTCTTAGCTTTGGAGTTGCCCATTAAAGGTAGCATCTAAAGAACATAAAAAATGAAATGGCAAATAATGACATGCCTGAAATGAAAAGAGGGTATTGTTGGTGATGTTGTATCTGAAATTACATGTAGGTTTAAATAGTCCACATTATACCCTTTTCAAAATGACTCTATCAAAAAACACAGATGAAAAATACCTAAAGAATTTGCCTTATGTAAACAAAGGTGAATCCGATGCTTGCCCGCGTATGCCATTGATACTGCCAGAGAAATTCACTAGCTGGGCGAGCCTTGGCCGGAAGTGAAGAATTATTGCGCAATCGCTTGGTAGCTGGGCGCGTGCTTTGTTGAGGTGACCAATATTTAAACTTCTGTGTCAATATATTGAAATACATCCATCCATATGACAGGTATAATTTAACTCAAGAACAGTGATTCTCTCTTGGAACATCCAATGTTATTAACACTTTGGCCAAAGTTCCATTTTGTGCTTGGTTAAGATTGCAGATTTGCTGGAAGAGATTTTTAAAATAGAAATTTAATGACGTACTTCCTCTTATCTAAAAGTTAGGGATGGAGAATTATTGCAAGATATGCCAAGACTGGGAAATATCTCTGACTAAGCTTGAGATTACAAACTAAACTATAAACTCCCCCATAAGAACAAATATTTGTTTGTACACAAATATTGTGTACAAACATTTAATTTGTATTCAACTTAGAATAATTCGAGGAGTACTACATTTACTTGTATACCATAATCAGATCCAGTTTTGGAAAGCATACATCTCTGATTCTCACATTATTATTACTGCTTTTCAGGATATACCAGAGATATAAGAAAATCAAGTGGAAAAGCAGCGGAAGTCTTTTTTTATGGCATAACTGAATACATTTCTTTATCCTTTAGGCAAATATGTCTCTATGAATATCTCCATTCAACTTCTTTGAATACATCAACTATCAAAATCCAGGGTATTATCTTTTGCTTTTATGAAAATCAGTCAACCAAATAAAAATTGATACATACACCTTTAACAGGTCATCTCTTTTCTAGTTCATGAAAAGAAGTATTTTAGTCACTTCCTGCTTTAAATGTTCTTAAAAATCAACTGGTACTTTAAATGCAAGTGTTGGAACTGAAAAATATAATTGTTATCTACTATATCACAAAGACCACTACTAAGAAAAGTTGGCTGTACCATCTCCTGGTACTATTAAATATATAATTACAATTATTATTTTGAAGAGAAATATCCTTGAAGAAAACTTATTGTTTACGTTTGCCCAATGTCCATCAGTCTACTCTTTGATATTGATGTCCCAATTTTCTCCTTTAGTACATTTAAATGTTGAGAATTCATTACCGTACTTGTATATATATATATTTCAAAATTTGTTGCTGATTACTGTTTATTTCAAATTCATACATTTTCTAATTGTTTAGTCTATATGTTTTGTTTGTCCTATAATATTTGTAATCATGATGCACAGTGCACACTAGTGTTCAATGATTCAAATCACTTTTCTTTTCAAGAAGCAGGAACAAGTGAACTGCTTGTAAAACTTACTCTTCTGGCCATATCCCTGCCCCCCCCCCCAATGATTTGTTTATTTTATTGATCAATCCTTAATTAGGATAAATCAGCATAAATCAGCATAGAACATGTACTTAGCAATATTCAACAACACATACATGTACAGTACCAATGATTACCCCCATATTCCCTTTTATCTTTCTAACTTTCTATATATTCATTAACCTATTTTTCAGTTGATTTGATAATATACATGTATTACTCTGACTACATATACCTCAATAAATATGATGAAAGAAGGCTCATATCATTCTGAGACTAAGGCATGGTCTGACATCGGCCTTTTATTTCTTGATTGCCATTTATACCATGATTCTTTGAACCAGTGCAGGAAATTATTTCATATTAATAATAGATAAGACACATATTTGTACTCTTAAATTTTCCAAATTTACTTATAAGGATTACATGGAAAGTGACCTTTAATGATCACAATTGATACTGATTGTTACAAAACCATCTTCATTGAATAAAGGCACAGTAAAGGATAATGTATCAACTGCACATGTCATCTAAATGAAAAAATATTGGTTGTCAAAGGGAATTGAGAACATTAAATAACAACTAAAAAATGCTTTATCTAAATTACTCATTCTAGAGTTCTTAGTCAAAATTTATGAAAATGAATCAGCATTGACGAAACAAAATCTGAGATTATAAATTTGAAATATTATAAAATCTAAATCAAAAAATAAATTGAGTCATGACAAAACTAACAACTCATTTGATTAAGTAAAGAATAGGTAATATTGATGTATTGATGAGATATTGTGCAAGTTATTCTCCCTGACAAAATTTGTTGGTACAGTGCCTTGAGATTGGTCTCTTTAAAACCTCTTATCGTCTTCATTATTACCACTGTTTAACATTTGTATTGTTAATCAACAACTTCTTGCTTTCAGTATTACAATCTCAAGTATTACAATGACAGTGATATTGTTACAAGAATATTGCAAATGATTGGAAAGAGAAAGAGGAAAAACGATCAAGCTGTCTATTTACATGTATTGGTATTTTAAACAGGAATGAAAAGGATTATAAACGATTTGATTTGACTGGCAGACGGGTGAAGGGGTGGGGGGGGGGGGGCACATCTTACCCAGTCACTCTTTTGAAACGGAAGTGGCATGCCTTAAAACCATACTGTACTAGAATCACTACTGCAAAATCCCCTCTAGCGCCATCTCAGGTCAGCTCTAGCAGTAATGCAAGATGCAGCCTTTTCACACACGGTTAAAATTCTTTAAAGCTGATTAGTTTAAAGAGCTTTAAACTAATCAGCTTTAGATACAACATCATTCACACACAGACAATTTTAGCGCGGTCGTTCGAGATTCACTGCTCTGTTGCTGCTCGTAAATGCGCAATGGCCCTACTGAGCGTTTAAAGACCAGTTTAAACACGTATATCCATTCACACACAAAATGTCTTGTTCTCTATATACTGACTTTGTATTTGCAGCCTGCTTTGAACGGCGTATGAATCGCGAGTATGTATCTGTCTGAACATCATATAAATGACGTTCACACAGGGAAAATTTACTTTAAAGCTGTTCAGTTAAACAGTTTTAAACTAATCAGCTCTAGAGACGATGAATTTTAACCGTGTGTGAAAAGGCTGATGGTCCCGTAACTCGCTGCTTTACTAGCTGTGCTGTTGGTTCTTCCATCGAGTCCTCTGTGTGCAAAGTGGGATTGAGGTATTGGGTTAAGCACTTTTGGGCAAGTTGACCATGAGATGTCCCTGTGAAAAGTACGCTAGGCCAGAAATTTCATAAGTTCAGTATCGCTTTAAGTACACAACAATTTTCGGAATATATAAATGCCTCTTCATTTACAAATCATGGAATTGCCCCTCATTTATTGATTTTTTGTTCTATTTCTTATTGTTTTAATGCAGGGAGGAGCTGGGCCTGAACCAGAACCAGAGGGTGAACCAGAGCCTGAGGGGGAACCAACCGGACAACCCGATGATTCACCCTTTGCAGAACCAGTACCAGCATGGAATGATGCTCTACCTAAGTACAAATGGGCGTGGCCATTTCACATCTATCTGCTTGGAGTCCTCTTTGCTCTTCTCGCTATCTACTCATTAGGAAGCATCATCAAATTACGACAGCGACGCTTGCTCAGCTATGGCTACTTCATCGCCCTAAACCTGCTGATGCTCCTCATGGGTGTCATCCGGGCTGTCTATCTGCTTGTGGATGCCTACAATTACAAGGGTATCTGGCCCAACGTTGTAGCCTACCTGTTCCTAGGTACAGGATTCCCCTGCCTGACCTCAGCATTTAGTATTCTCTTTATGGCCTTGCTGCAATCGACGAAAACCCGCCTAGTACCACCGACTATACAGAAGCCGAAGCTCCTGGCGGGGGTTGTCATCTTTCATTTTGCCTTTGCCTTCATAGCCGATGTTGTGGTAGGACTCTATGCCTCTGCAGCAGCGTTGCTCCTGGCGTGCCAAGTGGCATTTGTCATATGGGGTGTTTTTCTTACAGTCAGTTACTTGGTCATATTCCGCCGCCTCTACAAGTCGTCGCAAAGGAAGTTCAGGGAGATAAGCCGGCTCAGCATGAGGACGGCATCCATTGTTCTGCCTGGAGAGCGTCCAGTGATCAAACCTAGAAACAACTGGGGTAGTGCGATAAGAATAACTCTGGTGACAGCTTTTTTGGGTCTCCTCATAGCGCTCCTGCAGGTATATGGCATGCTGGTGGTTTATGGACCTGTCGGTGGTCAGAAGCAGATCCCTGACCCGTGGCCCTGGTGGAGTTACCAATTCACGTTCCGTCTTTTGGAGTTCTTCATGTGTGCCCTCATGAGTTACGTTGCGACCCAACCATTCCGCTACACCAAGGATGGTAAGGAGAAGCCATGTGTGTGCCTTCCTTGCTGGACTTCAATCCTTGAGGCTTGTGGTAGGAGAGAGAAAGTAGATTTGCAGCAAGATGAGGAAGTGAACTCACAGGTCTGGAGCAGTGCCTTTGAGCCATGTCTCCCAAACAAACTTCCAATGTACTCGGGATTAGCCTCTCGAGATTCACCCGCATACTCTCAAAACATCAATGGCAACAATGCAACAGTGAATATCAACTTGGAACAAAAGGGAAGCACTGATAAAGACTTACAGCTGGATAAGAGCATGCATTTAAAGGGAATGAAGAAAGCAAAGAGCATGGAGGCAATTGATTCAGAGCTGAACAACAGGACAAGAATGCCTCAGACGGCTCCGATCACCGGAACCCCTTTCTTTGAAACAAACAGTTCACAGGTAGTGAGGAACGAGCTCCAGGCTCCCATCCAGCCAGAGGACAAGGTGACCAACTGTCACTCTATGCCCATCCAGCAGTCCAAGGACAGCGATGATGATGGGATGGGGCTGGAGAAGACTCCTAGTCATCATTCAATGTCAGATATTACTCAGTCAGACAAACCAGCAGATGTATCAGTCTGCAGTAGTCCCACTGCTGATATTAGTATGGATGTCACAGAAGAAACACCCCTCAACCCATCTCAATGAACTATCGGTCAGGTGCCAAGATGGAAATCATTGTACAGTGTAAATAATGCCTTTCTGGGTGTCTACGTTTGTGTATAATGACCCATCTGTTGATATTCATGTATTTTAAAATCATTGTTTTAAAAAAGTTATTTAGATGTCCTTGCCAATGCATTGTACAAATTTTTATTAACTTCTCATGCAGTGAAGTTGTGTGATTTTTTGGAAAATATTATAAGCTTTAATTGAATGGATATGAAGCGGATATTTACACATTCACATTATTTACACATTCACATTATTTGTGAAAGCCATAGAATTCTTGCTACCTCGGTTTGAAGACCAGATTGATTCTTTCTCTTTTTCAATTATCCTTGAAACCTACAATAAGCAGGAAAAGTCAGGGTTTATTTGTACTACTGTTATGTGATTAGATGGAGCATTCTTTGAGATCTCCATTTTCCTCTTAGTTTGAGATATGTATGTCAATAAAAAGAACAGAATATGTGCGACGTTAGCCTAGATTAGAAGGGGATTAGAAGTGGTCTCGTAATCCGGTGACCCGGGTTCGAAACCAAGGCGATGCACCAATGCCCTTTGGTAAGGCATTAATCCTCATTAGCAGGTCCCTCGGAGAGGACCTAAAGCCGTCTGCCGTCTGGTTGCTTACTTACAAGCATTTATGCTTTCTTAGCAGTCAGGTAAAATAACCACCACCACCATTCATTAGAAGATATATTTCATGCTTGGTTTTTTTTAGGGAAAACGAACAAGTGATAGCACTAGGACAAATAATTCATGTGTGTCAAATCAATGAAAAATATAGTTAAACCTGTCTGTCTAGGCTAGGTCACCCATGGAAAATGAAGACAGTGGTCACTGTAGACAGGTGACCTTTATAGAGAGGTGGCCACTATTTAGACAGTTTCAACTGTAAAATTATATTTCATACGGTAAATATAAATATCATAATGTTCTACTCTCTTACTGTAAGACCAGAAGCATAAATGCATGCAAGAAACTTTTAGATTTATCAACATTTTGTGCTGCAAAATAACCATTCACTTATATCACAGCACCAAATTTTGGAATTTTGTAAACATTTGCCATGAAAATGGCAGTCATGAACTAAGAGTGGAAATTTCATAACTTTCTGCCATTACATTAGATACATTAAAAGTTAGAACATTTAAGAAATGTATCATTGTTTCTTTTACCTGTAACTTTTGCCAACATTGTGCATTACCTATCAGTGTTGATAATATCATGCTCATTGCTGCTCCAAATCTTTATATAAGTACTTGCCAGTTTTAGGACAAATTTATCAAGTGGGAAAGATGCAAATATAGAAGTTGTGATATTAAAGTGATCGGTTTTTAACAGGCTAAAATTGGTAAGTATGTATGTGTTTATGAATAGTCAAAACAGCAGCAGTTCAAATTGAATTTAAGTGTTTTACAATATAAAGCTTTCATAATAAGGAATACAATTTTATGTTTTATTTTGTGAATATTTTATTATTCCTTGTGATTGATGATTTTGTCACGTTTTTTTAAGTTGAAGTATTTGATATGTACATATTTGTTTGGTACTTTTTTTCTGATTTAAATGACGCAGTGCTTGTAAGAAAATTGACAGTTATTCAGTTATATATAATTAAGCATGAAGCTGACACTAGCTTGACAAAATTTAGATTCTTGAGATATTTTGATAGGGCAATCCTTTGAAATCATACAGGAATCTGTTTTCGCACATATCTGAAATACAGAGCAACTGAATGTACTTTCATAGGAAATGAATAGACGCACGCTTCACCTCTGATCTTAGTTGAGCAGCTTTAGTTTGGCAATCTTAAGCCTGTCGCGTTACCAGTCTCACTACGATCCCATTTGGAGGAATTTGAGATAGCGTTTTATTATAACATTCAAACATGTAAAATATTATAGACCGAGGATCTGAATAGTCATAAGATCAAAAAAATCTAAATTTCAAGAGATTTAATGTTTTATTGTAGAAGGAAAAGCTAGATTGGCCCAGAATTGTAGTGACGTCAGACCAATTGTGTGATTGTCTATGATTTGAAGCCGATTTGGCTTTGATTATGACAAGAAGGCTTAAATGCACTAAAATTCTGGTTAGTATTGTCATCATCAATCCAGAACCTAGATCTGGAGAATGACATTTGTTTATATTTCCATACCTAATTGCCATTTCTTTGAAAATTGGATGGCTGGAAGATCATATAGTGTGTGGTAGGCATTAGAGATGAAAAGACAGTTATAGGCTGCTTTGATACTGTGTGGATGTAGATCATGCCAGGTTAAAATATCAGATATTAAATTATTCAACCTCAATATCAGAACTTAATTTTTAGGTTCCAATAGACTAAGGTCTATTCAATTCCAATTGGTATTTAAAAAAAAATCATGTGTCTTGACATAATGTTGAATTGTGCACAATTTAAATTATAGAAATGATAAAGAAAATAACAGGTAACATATTTATTCATTCTAAAGAATAATTTACAAGAGTGATGTATGAAAATATCATTAAATAGTGCCATATGTAGAAAAAGAAATTATGAAGAAAAATTATACTAAGCCATTGAAATTAATAATTATTATTTTCTCAGAAACGTACGATAGCAGGTACAGGCGGAATGCTAATATTGTGAAGGGGGTAATACAAAAAAAGTTTAAACTAATGTATGGCTTATTGAGGTATTGGTCTACAAAATTAATGTATGATAGAAAAGTAAAAGCTGAAGAAGAAATGGGAAGAGAGTTTATAACCTTATTGTAATAGAAAATGTTTTTGTACATTGTGTAACTTCAATATTTCTGAGAAATTTACAAGGTGCAATATTTTTTAAAAGCAAAAGATATTTCAAAAATTAATTGGGGCTTTTTTTTAGAACTTTTAAGTAGATTCATGACTGGGAAAGATTTTGGTTAAGAGAATCGCATTTATTATGGTGATGTATGAAATGTATTTTCAGTAGGTATAAATGAATCTGGGAAAGAGCCAGTGAGATTTTTCAATGATAAATTAATTGCCATAGATTATCCAGTACTGAATTTCATCATTATATGCCTAAAATTGTTTCTTTTAAGCTTTTTTTCCAAAGTAGAGTTAGACTACCGGAAGTATGTTACAGAAAAAAAATATGGTACATATTTATGACGACAATGAACAAGGGTATTGCATTGTAATCATTTCTAAGAATAGATTTTAACAAAGACATTCTTAATTTGAAGTCTGCTTTTGTTTGGATTTGTAGTACTAATCATCACTATGATAGTGATCTTTTAATTTTGCCTCCCTGTATATAGGGTACTATATATATTTTGCCATCATTAATTGTTGTATTTAGTATTCATGTCTATAATCAATGTGAAAAAATACATATCGTTCCATATGAAGGGCAAGATAAAGGAGAAACATTTACAATTCAAACCATGGATTAAAAACAAAGAAATGAAGTGAAGAATGTGTAACTGTTGTCACACTTTTTTGCTCCTTGAAACAGAAATCAAATTAAAGGCAGTAACAATACTTTATAGTTAGTATAATCAGGGGGCGGATCCAGCCGGCGTCAAGAGAGGGGGGGGGGGGGCAATTCGTGAGAAAATATTCAGCAGTGACTCAGCCAGCCGGTGAATAAGTAGGGGAGGCGAGGGGGGGGGGGGGTCCAATTTGTTACGAAATATTTAGCAGTAAATCATCCAGCCGGTCAATAGGCAGGCCAGTAAGTGGGAGAGGGGGGGGGGGGGGGGGGGGCTTTAGTTTTTGGTTTTAAAGAGGGAAAATTAACATTACCATCTTTTTTTTTCCCAGTTTTTT